>SSNR01000020.1:1409419-1441928 GCA_006937965.1 Callopanchax toddi | reverse complement strand
AGTTAATGACAGGTTTTGTTAAATTATTATTGTATTCTTTGAACTATAGTTAAATTGATATTTGGCTGAAATTGGTATTAAGCTGTACCTGAATCAGGAATCGGACTTTAAAATCAGGATCTGTGCACCTCTACTTGTGATTTTTAACCTAACTGATGTAACTTGAAAATCTTTTAAAAATTATCTTCACACACTGGCAAATTCAATAACCAAAACCAAGGAGAGCAAGTGTTAAAGAACACAGAACACATTTATTACTCACCAGTAAAAAAAAACAACAAGCTTTTTATTCATTTATTATATATTTGTTTTTACCTTTTAAGAAGTAAAAGTCAGTATGATGTTTAGAATCGTCTGGCCTCTTGCTCATCTACTTTCTGTTATCTCGTTTTGTTTCCTCAAATAGCTCCATCTGTTATCTAGTTGTTGCCATGAGACAGGACACCTTACAGCCAAACCTCAGTTCTCATGTGAGAGATTTCAGAGATTAAAACCAAAGTTGTAAAGCGTCACTTCTCAGCCTTGAGGGGCTGCAGAGCAGTTTCAGGGCTGGAAATGTGTTTAATGAATGTCAGCGTGTCATCACTCTGAGGCCGATGGTTTAAATGTGTGAAACAGTCGTTGGATTATTGTGTTGCTTTGTATTTTATCGTTAAGCTTCTTTTAGTATCTTCTGACCATTTAGGTCAGATTGTTTTAGGCTTCCAGTCAAAAACAAAATGTTTTTATGTGCACAAAGCTTCTCTTTTTTTCCCCTCTGTGTGTGAAGTTTGCAGGCCGTGTATGTGGATTATATTTGTCTCGAGTTACTCACGCTCCGAGTTTTCCTTGAGGGCAAACAGAGGATAGGAGCTCCGAATAGAGAGCGACAGGAACAAAGAGAGGAGTAGTTATAGAGACAGAGGAGGAGAAGACAAACGGGAAACAAAATACTCTAAGAGGAATGGATTCAACTGTCAGACCAGCTGTACTGAGCGTGCTCACTCACCATGTGGGCTGCGAAGAAGCGGGGGAGACTGGTGAGCAGCATAACATGTGCCTGTCAAGTCAGCTGTGTTAGCTCTCACTCTCTGCCACGCTGGAAATTCACTTGATAGCTCATTAATTTCTAATATATGTAGAGATGGAGGGCAGCCCGGAGAGGGCGATGATGATGAAGGACCGAGGCTAGATGAGGATGAACGCAGCACACGGAGGATTCTGGCTCCACACATTTATCATGTTCATGGGATGGAAGCATGTTCTAGTGGATTAACGGATGACTTTAGTTTAACTAATAATGACTAAATCTCATGATTCTGTCTACCTAAGATGTTTACATGTATGAAACTCATTAGATTATTTATTTCACTTGTAAAATGAAAGGCCTTGATCTATTCTTATGTTGATGATGGAGTTCTGGCTGTTTTGGTGAAATCTTTAAACTAACATTTTGCACTATCTCTCACACAATCCAGGACTGGAAGTTGTTTTGGGAATTTCTCTCAACTACAAAATGAAATTATAGCTCAACATCTGTGAAACTGGCTGGGTTACGTGGTGTCGTGTGACTCGTGTCATGGTGACCATCTTGATTCAAGTTAACACCAAAAATGAATCCGTTCTGAGAGTTTGACATTGAATAAAAACGCTCTGCTGTGATTGGTTGTTAGACGCTTCCTAAAACTAATAATTAACTGCTTTCTTCCTGTTGTTTGTGTTCTGACAGAATCAGTTTGTGTCTAAATCCACAGGCGCTGGTTTCTTATTATTTATTGCAGCGGCGTGTTTTGGTTTTGATCTCGGTCGTGTGTCTTCAGGGCTTCAGAAAGCCTGAACATGTGGCACATAGCGGTGGACCACTGAGACCGCATGCAGAGGCAGGATCCTGTATAGAGAAATAACCAACTCCATATTCATTTTGTATAGAAGCAGAGATCAGTCTGCATGTTGATGATGTGAGGTTTTCTTTAGGAGAACTTTATACAATTACTCTCACAGTACATGAAAAATAAGCCACTGCAGTTGATCAGAACCTGATCTGGAATAATTTCTAAACCATGCAGATGCAAATACACACGTTTTTATTTGCAAAACTCTTGATATAATGATGTGTGATGTATTTTTCCTCTCCTATGGGACTCCTGTTGTTTTACTGGGGATTGAATCCTCATGTAACTCCTACCTGCTGTCCTCACCTGTCCCGTTCTGTCCGTCACGCCTTTGGCTGCCTTTGGCCTGTCTGAGACAGTCACACAGAGAGCTGTCATACAGAGGTCCTCCACACAGATAGAGGGCGCTGTCTGCTCCACCCACCAGCCTCTGTGTGCCTCTGTTCCCTGCTCCACCCAGCTTTGGCTCTGTTAAACCTCTTTTCTTCTCCCTCCTTTCTCTTTCACAACACCAGGCGCGGCTTCCCTCCTGTTCATCCACCTTAAGCATTGCTGAGGTACTCCTGCATGTGTTGTGAAGCATCGTTACCTCCGTTAAGCACCCTCCATGATTTCTTGCCTGGCATGACAGCTTCCTGCCTCCCTATCCTTTTTCATGTGTGTGTGCGTTTTGTCCTGTTGTTTCTCTTTGACATCAAATTTCATTGTGTTGTCCCGTTCCAGTGTGTCTAACTCTTTCTACGTCTCCATGCTCACTCCTGAACTCCCATCACTTTTCTCAATGCGTTTCAACCTCAGAACTGAAGTTGAAAGATGCTTGTGTTACGTGTTTGGATGAAAGTGATATTGTTTGCACAAACAAATCAACCTTGTTTCAGTTTTTCTTAAACTTTGAATTTTTCACTCATTTTTAATCCAGTTTTTGTTCCTAAAATCATCCGCAAATTCTTTTTGGGAATCATATTTTTACAATTTTCAGTTTGTCAATGAGTTATCTTGAGTATTTTTGTAAGTGCAAATAAAAATGGGGAAATATTTATTTTTGTTGCAGGTTTTTTAGCGACAAAGGTTCTAAAAATCTCATTTAAATTGGTTTTTTGCTAAATTGTCTTTTATGTGTCGACACCACCTGTTCATTTAAATTTAGGAGCAGTTTTCATGCTTGAATGATCCATCAGTCAATAAAAAATACCTTAAAAAATACATAAAAATGAAACATGAACTTGGGAATTTGCCAAAATTCCCAAATAAAAAGATTGCAATACCATCTCAAACCCTGAATAAACATTTTAAACTACTTTAAACAAGATGTTGGGCTTCTTGGAAGCAAAGAATAAAGAAATATATAAGTTTTTGACATCCCAGAACACAAACTGGTTTTTATTAAGGCTCCTTTCTCCTGCAGTCAGCCACACTGCTCCTGTTCTTCAGCAGCCCAGAACGAACAAACCAGATATTGGATCCGAGGAGACCCTTTAATAATGTTTTCATAATCACCAGTCTCTATTAGATGGACCTTTAATTAGAACATTCTCTGCTTCTCAGTGGAGAATTTCCTCACACAACTTATCCTTTCACTTTCATATTTGTGCCTTCCCCTTGTAGCATAATTTGTGAGATTTTTTACATTCCATAATGACACTGTATGATATGAAATACACCACACACATCTGAGTAAAAAGATATTTAAATACTCTGCAGATTTTGAGCTAAAAAAAACAGAAATATGCAAAAGTTTAAAAATAAAAAAGCTGAAAATCTTTTCCTATTTGAGCGGATTTGGACAATGCTTTCGCATATAGTCACTCAACATCAAATTTCTATAAAACTGGTTCCTCATTCCAAGCTGTTCTAGCCTAGCCAGAGGGAGGCCTTGGGTTAAATCTGTGATCAAGCACAAACTAGAGATCACTCTCTGTTTTAACACACATATACTAATTCAGATATGTGGCTACAGTAGCAGCGCTCTGCTGGATCAGTCATCAAACCCACTGAACAGGTTCAGTTCTGCATCCATCTCCGGCTCTGTTGTGATGTTGGTGTTTTCCAGCTACATGTTTTTGATTTTAAAGTTCCCTTTGATCTGATGGCAGAATGTGTGAGAGGCTATAGTTCTCATGGATGTGTGTGTGCAAAAATAACCAGGCTGTGTGTGTATTTCTTTTAAAGTAAAATGAACTGATATTTTTCAGAGTGGGTTTGCATGCCTTTTAAGTGCAGCTGTGTGTGTGTGTGTGTGAGGTATGAAGGTGAGTGACTATCCTATGGCTCCCCCCAGGCCTCACGGAGAGAATTCAGGGCTCACCTGGATGAGGTCATCACGCTCAAGTCAAGGTACTCTACCTTGGACCAGGTAAACCCGCTAACCTTTTAGCAACTTCTTACCTACCGGCATGCAGGCTTCCCACAGAGCACCTCACCTCAGACATGCACAGAGGCAGCGAGAGAGAAAGTTAGCTTCTAGTTCACATTGAGGTCATTATGAGGCGTGTTTCTGTGTAAAAGTTATAAATAATAACTATTGTATCCATTGCAAATTGCTCCCTACTGCCAACTAGATCATTTGTAATCAATGTTACAGAAAAGTTTTGTGTATTTCTTAACTTAAATTAGTAATTTATAATATAAAAGTAGTTTAAATCACCACTAAGCAGCACAATTCTGCCCCCTACTGGTGTAAATTGGTATCTACCATGTCCTTAAAAGGTGAACTCAGTTTTTCCGCAACTAAACAAATATTCATAGTGAGTAATTCATTCATTTTATGCACCCACTTGTTCCAATTCCAGGTCATGTGGGAGCTGGTATCTGATTGGGCGAGAGGCAGAGTACATCCTGGACAGAGCAGTCCATCAGGGACAAACATGACAGACACCCCCTCTCACCCACACATACTGGCAGTTTAAAGTCGTCAATTACACGTTTTTGCTTTTTCCCCATCAATGAGCTACCATGTACCAGAAAACCATGAAAAATCAACCAATAAACTCCAATCTGAGCCCGTTTAAGAAGCTACAACAGGTAAGATAGGAATTATTTATAACTTTTACACAGAAAAATACTTTGAAATGGCTTTAAAAATCCCTTTAAGCTTAGCATGAACCTGCTAGAGATTCCTATGCTGCTACAACCTCTAATCATCTGATCCACAAAGTACAAAAGTTTATATTAAACTATAATATGATCCAAAGTGATTCAGCTGAATCCAATTCTTTCAGATAAATTGTAATCGATATCTGCCTGAGCCAGTCAGAGCAGGACTAACGGTTACTGTGGTGATGCACATGACAACATGGAGAAACAAATATATCATTAAAAATCTACAGAATTTGTTTCCCTCCAGAGTTGTTGTAGAGGTTGACCCGTGTGCCACCACGCAGTATCCCAACTCTTCATTGCCTCTGTCTCCAGATCTGCACAGGCACTTGTTCTCTTTCATCCGCCACACATCTGTTCATTTGCTTAGGTCTGAATTTTGTCTGGGGCAGTTTTGTTTCTGCGGAGAATGTGTGTGTATTTGTGTTTATGTGCCAGAAAGTCTGTAGATATGCAGAAAAGCTTTATCTTCTCCTAATTTCTTCATGCTTTTGCTTCCACGAAATCAGGTTTTCTTTCAACCTCCCCTAAGCTGGTCTCGAGTGATCCTTCTCCACGCTTTCTGAAGGCCTTTTTAATGGTTTCATGTTGTTATGGTCAAGTCTGGAACTGAATGAACCAGAACAGAAACGTTCAAATCTGGAGAACAATTCCTCAAGACCACCTTAGGGTAGATTGCAAGAATGTTTGGCTTCATGAAAGGAAATTCTGAAGGAATATGGACTGACTTAAGACTTTTGCACAGTCCTGTACTGTGCAAAAATGCAAAATTACTGAGGAATCATGTGGTAGTTATTGAGAAGCCAGTGGAGAACCAGAAGCTTGACTCTGGATTACCACCCTAACATTTTACCCTGCCCTCTACCATCTTGTCGCTAACCCCTGAAGCATTTGGACTCCTGCTCCATTCCTCGGAGTAATGCGGTTGAGCCGGCTGAAACGAGCCTCTCTCTCCTCTGCCACAACCTTTTCCTCCTCACACTGAATGTATAAATCCTCCCTTTTTTTTTTTTGCATAATTTGTCTGACAGCTTCTTTGTTTTGTGCTGAGCTCAGCACCGCAGCAGTAGCATCCCATCATTTCCTCGAGCATCTCCTCAGCCGGCTGCTTATTGGCTTCATCGATTTTCTTCTTTTCTGTTTTTTTCCCGGCTGGCGGCTGGCTCACGGGCTCTGAGCCACGTGTCTTATGAGCCTGGCCACACTCGCTGTGTCTGTATTCACCGCCGCCACTCGCTCCCCCTGCACATTGATCTTCCTGGCACATCTCCATGACAACCCTTCGTCAGCCTGTTTCCGCGGCGACAATGGGCTTTGGCATGTAGAGCGATTAGTGTTTCTGGCCCTAAAGCAGGTGTTTAGTTTATTTTTTTTATAATGTGTGAGTCTCCACTCGCTGCTTTTAGTGAAGGGGTTGAGTTTCTCAGATGTAAACATTCAGATGCTCACACTCGCATAAATATACGATTTTATTTGACATATTTTGCTCCATAAGGAAGAATTTTAAATGATTGTCTTTGTGTTTGTGTGTATGATGAGTGTTTGCATTTCTCAAACGATCCCCTCATCACCGCTCACTAATAAGCTAAGAATTAGAAAACATAGTCTGTTTTACTTCCTTTAGATGTCATAAACCTTCCAGTTTGCTTCATTTTCCTCCTCTTCCCTGCACATTAGCTCCTCCACTGTCTTCATCTCCATAAGCAAACCTTCTCTCCTTATTGCTCACTGATGGTGTGATCTTCTCTTCTGAGCTTTTTTTGTTCTCCACCCGTTTTCGTGTTCATGCCACAGCAGCATTCAGGTTTTCATGTGTCTTTTTGCTCACGCTGAAGGAATATTTACTGATTTATTCATAGCAACAGGATAGATAAGCATCTATAATGTTGATGTGGATTAAGTATGTGATTATTGTTTGGTGTTACAGGATAGAGGGGTTTTTATACATGTGTCAAATGGAGTTTTAGAAGTCTGCTGCTTTTAATCCAGGCTCGCTTTGTACAAAATATGTCCTGGTTGTTGTTCTGTTTGTGCTTTTCAGTGTGTGCAAGTTTGATCTGTGTCTTGATTCAGCCGTTTTAGCTCATTTTTGGTTTTGTTGCTTTGTATTTCAGCCTACCTCTCATCACACTTTCTGTGCATATGAGATCTGCCTTTTTTATGAACGTTTCCGTAATTTAAAAAAATATGAAAAAGTGAGCTAGAATAGGAAATAGCATTGTTAAAATAGCATTTTAAAACACAAGAAAAAAGAAAATGATGATAGTTAAAAGAAACTTTTAATTCAGGTAACTTTATCTTTAAGGGAGAATAAGGACCGAAAGATGGGGATGTTGGTTGAAAACTGAAGATACTGATGATAATTAGCTTCTTTATTTATCTCTTGTAACTCATTTATCAATATTGCAAATACACAAGATATTAACACAGAAACGGCTGTCATTGTTTTCGTGTAAACCTTCACAAAACCAGTCAATTAAATCAATCCCAGCTTAAATTAAATTAAATCAATTCTAATTATGATTTTTTTTTTTTTTTGTCAGTTTGGTGCTGCTGTTGACAAACCATGACTCAGCAGATAATCCAGAGCTACTTGTGATTTTTCTTTTTTTTTTTAGTTCTTTCAATGCAAACGAGCAGCACATTTCTCTGGACATTCTGAATTACATTATGAGTGAAAATGAAGAAAATGTTGATGCGATAGGTCAAATATTATTTTTTGTGTGTTTTCAGAATTCTAGACAAAGCTAATCTAAGAGACGATACCTAATTAGAAGGAACCAGATGGTGTTCAGTGGTACTTGAACAGCTGAGTAATAGACGAGCCCTAATCTTTGCAATTAGATTTGAATACTAAGAAATCTGTTAAATGTCTGACTCATGTGATTGATGAGAGAGAATAACAGCAGGAGGTCTAAATAAGACACACCATTAAGGTTTGATGTTTAATTGATCAGATGTTATATTTAGAGGCGGCAGGTGCTGACCTGAGCGTTAGCTAACACGATAACATCATCTTGATTAGAGTTTATCGAGCTTCAAGGGGAAAACAGACCACAGAGCAACAATTACACAGACCTGCGGAACTACTAGTGCAAAAACAGAAGGAACAAAACAAACAAATCTGGAAACGGGAGAGTAATTTAAAGTTAATCATGAATGAAGCATGAGGGGATCATCCTAAAACAGATGCAACGCTTATTGAACGGTGTTCCACAAGGACCTACATTCTGCCCCTTTCTTTGTAGCCTGGTTTTTTATATCTATGATCTCCCATTGCTACTTCTGCTAGGGTTGCTTGTTGTTGTGGATGCCTGTCTGTCTGCGTGCCCTTCCGTCCGTCCGTCTGTCTGTCTGTGCTGTCTGTCTGTGGTCTTGTGGTTGCTGGGACAGATGCACTGATGCCTGTGATTCAATGCTTTATCTCCACTAGCTCCAGTGTAGGTTGGAGGGGCTTAAAGATGATCGCAGGAGGACCTTCAGCTCTCGAGTAACTATCCCCCACCCCTACTCCCTCTTTTCCCTCTCTTCCCTCACCCTCCTGAGGAAAACCAATGCCCCCGCTCTTTGCCCTCTCCCCCTCTCCTCCTCGCTTGCCTAGCTGTTTCTCTGGCTGTCTCTCCTCCTCCTGTCTACTGTTCTCCAGCTGTCCTTCACTCTTGTCTTGTCACTCTTTTGTCTTGATATTTCTGTCAGGGTTTTTACTCTCCGTCTCACACTTTTCTGCCTCTTTCTCTCTCCTCCTCCATCTGTCTCTCTGGTTAACGTGCTCTGCTTTCAGTAGCTCTGTCTGGTGTGCTGGATGTCTGTAAAGTAGATGCCATTGAGATGGTGTTTGTTGTTTTTTCTTTCTTCCTGTTTTCCCTCTTTCTGCTGTGTCTCAGCTCTGTAGTTTAGTGAAGTCTGTCTAGTCCGTGCTTCCTGTTTTTGTTCCTTTTCTTTGTCTCCGGGCTGGAGGACCTCATCATGCTGATACTCATCGTTCCACACCTTATTTTCCTACCTCTCCACCATCCCATGCACCCACTCCCACCGCCTCACATCCACCTTCTCACCTTGGCTGTTTGGTGCCCAGTGGTGTTGCAGCGTTAGGCGGTGAGGGATGGGAGGAGAGAGGAAGGGGTGGGTGGGTGAGTAGAGAGAGAGACCTTCACCTTCACTATGGGGGGTTTGGTCCTCCAGACAACACACACCACCCAGCTTGTTCAATAACTTTAGCTCACAGAAGCTATTGAGATGGAAGGGAGGACTTGGAGATCACAAAGTGAGTGAAGGGCACGTTAGAGCAAACTAAACTGCAAACAAGGCAAATTCAATTCAAACATCTGACAAGTCAGATCCATAAGCAGGCTTGTACTTATGTAGGGATTTATAAAAACCTAAATCAAACCTAATATATTCCATTTTGTCTCATTCCTCCCAAAACCGTAAGAGAGTTCCTAATGAGCACAAGCTGACAGCGTGTCAGGTTGTTGTTTTTTTTTTTTTTGGTAATAAATTCAATTTTAACAGCATAATGAGGCAGAATGATGGGCCATTTATGCATCCGTGCATCAGCAGATTTATGTCACACTTCCATTTGGTGCTAATCTTCTGCCTAATTATGTATGCAGATAGATTTCACCGGACGGCTGCTGCTGTTAAACGTGATTTGATGTGTAAAATAACCAGAGTGAAGGCGCCGTTTCATCGGCGTAATCACAGATCAGTCTGCAGTCGTGGCCAACTTTTATGCTTTTTATTTTTTACTGAGCAACTTCTGAGCGTGCCGTTACTGAAAAGTGATTTTACTGGATGAACTTTAAATATTTTTTCATTCTGGTCACTGGAGAAATCTTGGTGCATTGCTATGGTTATGTGGTTTATTATAATATCTCCAGATAATTAAAGCTATTTGATCATTCTTAGTACTTACTGCTATGATTACACAAAATATTAAAGATGGACTCTGTCAAATTTTTTAAATGCTAGTTGAAAATGATAAAACAATTGAGTTATTTAGCTTACATGCTATCTAATCTAACTAGATGGATAGATGGAGACACAACTTCAGAGCATCCTGCCAACTTGTGTCTGAATCACTTTGCTTCAGCTCTTTTATCTTTTTAGACTTCTTCGCTCAAAGCCCAAGTTTCCTGTGCCAAGTCACACACTTGATCCAGAATGGCAGAGGGCATGACAGTTGCTCCTTCCTTGTTTATGATGTGCCAAGCAAAATATAAATGTGTCTCTGGGAGATATTGTTTTTGCAAAGAAAGTCTGGACTCCCTTTGCAAACACAGATCCTGTAACACAAACTACACTAAAGGAAGGTGTGGGAATATTAAAAAAGTACCCTTAAAAGAAACACAATATTATATTTAAGGGGAAATCTCGATGTTGCATTGCTAAGTTATTTAAATAACCGTGTATAAAATGATCAACTCCTCATAAAGTCCCTTATAAATTGGCTTTTTATGCCACAAATGGTCAGAGAACTGTGTAACTCTGCTCTCCTCCCCACCTTGCTGTAGATTACAAGAAGCTTCCCCACAGCATCAGCGATTTCCAGAGAAATCTCCCCATCCTGCGCCACATCTGAACAGCCACTCTCTAAACTCAGTCAGCACTACATGTCCACCACATTCAGTGTTGAGCCGTAACACAGTGAATACATTGTTTACGACATCGTGATGCAGTATTGTCACTCTGTATGTTGTTGCCTTTGTCCCGTAAAGTCTGTACATAAAGCACTTTATTAGTCGGTACATTTATCAGTGTCACAACCACCTGTTATGTAATGTGATGTAATGTAAGTGATCGTAATGTAAAGCAGGAGATGTAGCCATCTCTCATCCACAGGACAAAGTGCACAGTGTAGTGTGACACAGCTCTTGCTAGTGCTTCTGGATGTTGTATAAACAGCTTGTCACCTCCAGTATATCAAATGTTTATCTCAAATTACCACTACTTCTCTTCTCTTTTCCTCTCCTTTTGCCCTTTCTCTCTCTTTCCCAATCACTCTCTCCATCTCTAGGTGCAGTCACGATGCAGCAGCAAAGAAAATATCCTAAGATCAAGTAAGTGTCACAGGATGTGCGCCCATAAATAGGTTTGAAATGTGCATGTGACATGACAGTGTGAGGGATTTGTGTGTTTACCTATGTGTTGTGGATGATTTCGCAGGAAGTTAAGCTTTGTGCATCAGAATGTAACATGAAAGTGTATTTTAAAGGCTGCAATAAGATGAGAAGTCTCTGATTCCAGCATCTCATTGGCTGCAACTACTGGCAACAAATTGCAAATGTCAGTTGCAAGAGTTTTTCCAAAATGTCACTTATAACTTTTTCTAGGATTCTCATTTTCTTTGCGTGAGTTGCAAGGGCCTCACTGTTATGTAGCTTGAATTTTTAAACGTTTGCATGACAAATATTCACTTAAAACTATTGAGTCATCTCTGGAATCCTTCTCAGCTGAGTCTTCATTAGTGCAAAAAATATGAAACAACGCTAATGAAATTAGGGTAAATTGCAAACAAACCTAAAATAATTAAGGCATTTTGTGACAAAACTGCTACAAGGATGTTTGCACGACAATCACACAACTGTCACAATTCACTTTCAATTTTATCCTATGCATCAAAAACCCCAAAACTCCAACAGTTGCAGCCCAGTGAGATACTGAACTAACAGCCAATTTTACATTGAGTAGTTTTACTTTATGCTTTAAGTACACCTTATCTTTTTGTTAGCATTTTCAATTAAACAGCAGTGTAGAACTTGAGTTTGTGGCAGAAATATTTTGTTCCGTTTTATTGCAGATTCACAGCAAAATCTATCTCCGGTCACTTTACAGAAGTTGCTGTTTCTTGCAGATGAAATTAAACTGCAGCCACGACTTTAACCCACATTTACTGTGGCCTACAGGTCACAGTGCAGTGGACATCACAAAGGTGGCCCGAAGACACCGCATGTCCCCGTTCCCCCTCACCTCCATGGACAAGGCCTTCATCACTGTGCTGGAGATGACCGCCGTCCTGGGCACTGAAATCATCAACTACAGAGGTGAGGTGGAGATTTCTCTACTATGTTTTGTGACATCAGCCTCTAAGAATGCTGGGATATTAAGCTGCTGCACCTTTCATATCAGCGTAGCGACTCGCTGCGTTCTTACGACTGGACACCTCACTTATTCAGCAGTTCCTGCCCGCTGGGGAGGATGTCAATCACACTGACACAAATTCTCCTGGCAGCAAGAAGATATACATAACAAACTCTGCCTAAAAATAGCTGCGAGAAGCGACGTGGGAGACGAGCAGTTCAGAGGGATGCAGTCACCATGACAACTTTGCTAATACATAAAACATGAAGTGACATCATTTGATAACTTCTGAGCTTGATTGAAACGTCATCTGTGCTGAGATTTTTAACATTTTGATGAAATCCACTCCAACATTTATACACTTAAAATAATTGTTAAAAATTTGCTTTGCTAATTCAATTTGAGGTCATCAATGGTTTAAAACAGGCTGTTTAAATGGTAATAAAATGTAAAATATACACTGGATTATCTCTGAAAAAATCCTGTTTATGTAAAAACTGGATTAGGCTTAAGCATGTGTTATCTGTATTTGAGACAAACTCTTTTTCTCAGTGTGGTTTTACTGTCATATCTGCATGCATGTGGGTGTCTCTCAGCGTGCACGAACAATTTTCCCCTTGATATCGAAGCTTAGATCTTCATATTAACACCCACATAATCAGAGCCTTAGAGCTAAATATATCCACAGCAGCTTAAGGTATTTTAATGCTGGCATGTGTTTTTTTTCCTCCACCCACTCTTCCTTTAAGTTTATCCTCTTTTTATATTTTTTTCTTTCAGTTATGGTTCTAGTCTCCTGCCTTCATTAGTTATTGTTTTAAAAAGTCAGAGTAAAAAGATCTAAATGTATTTCCCTCCGGTTTTCCGTCTCTCTCCTAGTTTATTGCTCATATCTTCTTTCTTATCCCCCACAGATGGAATGGGTCGAGTTCTGGCTCAGGACGTTTATGCCAAAGACAACCTTCCACCCTTTCCTGCTTCAGTTAAGGATGGATACGCTGTGAGAGGTACCTGACTTCCTTTAGTTTTCAATTCAACCTTTAGGTGGGAGGGTCTTTAGAGAAGGACTTTAAAATCTGGGTTGTTTTGTTTTTGTTTAATGTTTTTTTGTTAGCGGCCGACGGCCCAGGCGACCGCTTCATCATAGGAGAATCCCAAGCTGGAGAACAGGTTTGATGCCTTTTTTTAGAGCTTTTCACAATAAAAGAGGGCCAAATGCATCAAATCGAAATTATAATTCAAACTGACTTCATCTTTAACATAATAAGCTCTTAGGTTCTTGGATGAACTTAGTTTTAAAAAGTATTTATAGTTAGACAGAGAGCTTGCATTTGTTGTGCAATATTTACCTAAAAGTTTGGCAATCAATATGCATCCCTTCAAGTATTACTAGGGCTTTAATTTTGATTGCATCTACTCCTTCTGTGCACGTGAAGCCCACCCACACAGTGATGCCTGGCCAAGTGATGAGGGTGACGACGGGTGCTCCTATACCCTGTGGGGCCGACGCTGTGGTCCAAGTAGAAGATACAGAGCTTCTCCGCGAGTCTGAAGATGTAAGTTTGGTGTCTCTTTCAAAATAAAAGCAGAAGGAAGTTTTAGTCAGAGTGAAAACAGCATTAGAACCTGAAACACAGTAGCTTGAGACTAAATCTCTAATGGACATCGTCTGTGTCTTTTAGGGAACAGAGGAGCTGGAGGTACGAATTCTCGTCCAAGCTCGTCCAGGACAGGACATCAGGTTGGTCTGTCACTGAGCGGTCTCGCTGTCATGTTACATGTCTTTTAGAGGTAGAAAATTCAAAAAAGTGCCCATGTTTTTGTTTTTATTCACCTTTTTTTCATCTTTTTGTAAACAACTTTACTCAAAGCTGTGGCATAACTTTAAAAGTGTTTTTGCCTTATTTAAATGACCTGTTTTTGTCTCCACAGGCCCATTGGTCATGACATCAAGCGTGGGGAGTGTGTGCTGGCAAAGGGCACCCATATGGGCCCTTCAGAAATCGGCCTCCTGGCCACAGTGGGAGTCACAGAGGTGGAGGTTCAGAAATTCCCTGTGGTGGCCGTCATGTCCACAGGAAACGAGGTAAAAAATCATGGATTAAATCACATCTTGTTCAACGTGCACATAAATCAGCTAGTACTGCCTTGTTTTAGCCCTCATCTCATATCAGATTATCTGATAGAACAGAGGTTTAAAAGGCTCACCTCATTCTCCAACTCACACACAAAATGATTCTGTTTTCTACACTCAGTTTGTTGATATGTTCATGATTATCAGTGAATCTTTTTTATGTAGAACAGAAATTCTGAAGCTGAGCTGTCAATAACTGAAACTTTTATTTGAACCAATACAGGAATTGTATTACCAGTATATGGTAAGTCATTCATGTATTTATTCAAAATTCCTGATAACATTTACTACTTACTAATAACTAGTATTATTTATATCTGGGATATTGAATAAAAGCACAAATGGCTTGCCATACTTATTACTTTTTTACCAAAAGGTGGCTGATCAACTTTTTGTCTGCATCTTTTAGTTTGCCATGTATGCAAAATGTCTCATGATCACTAAATAACCTTTAATAAAATTCTTAGAAAGTAATCTGTTAATCTACAACTGATTGGAGCCAAAAGATGATAATCATTTAAATCAAAATTAAAACAAAAGCAGCACCTCTAATAATTAATTTCTTTGTATTTTGGTAGCTGCTTAACCCAGAGGATGACCTCCATCCTGGGAAGATCAGGGACAGCAATCGCTCCACCCTGCTGGCCACGATCCAGGAACATGGCTACCCTACCATTAATCTGGGCATCGTTGGAGACAAGTACGCCTTCAGATCAAGTCTCTAGAATTAATAAACAGCCTTTTTAATACCTTCATCATTTCACTACATGGTCTTTTGTCTGAAACTGCCTCTGATTTTCCCCTCTATCCACTGTTTTTCCTGCTAGTGAGTTAGAAACTGACACGTGTATGTGTGTGTGTGTGTATGTGTGTGTGTGTGTGTGTGTGTGTATGTGTGTTTTCATGTCCTGCAGCCCCGATGACCTTCTCAACGCTCTGAATGAAGGCATCAGCCGTGCTGATGTCATCATCACCTCAGGAGGAGTGTCCATGGGAGAGAAGGTAAAAAGTGCCTGGAAGGAAAAAGTGTTGTTTTACTGACACCTGGTGGTCGATCAGAGGATGACGGGAATTATTTTAAAGAAAATACCATCTTTTTTTATGTATTTAACTAAATTTACATTTGAAGAATTCAATTGATTTAAAAAAAATGTATTGGCAGTGTCCTTTAATGTATTTATTTATTTATTTTAAATTTTGCCATGTCTTTATAGGATTACCTTAAACAGGTGCTGGATATCGATCTGCATGCTCAGATCCATTTTGGTCGTGTTTTCATGAAACCAGGGTAAGAAAAATATTCTTTCTACAATGTTAAACAGTAGAAATTAAAATCTGTATGTAAATATCACAACATTTTATTCTAAAAGTTCTTTTTGTTGTTGTTTTTTTGTAGGCTCCCAACAACATTTGCCACCTTGGACATAGACGGTGCTCGTAAATTAATCTTTGCCCTTCCAGGTAGTGTGTGAAGTTGAGAGTAAGAGTGATTTAGCCGGCTGCATGCTCAAAGACGTTGCTCAGATATTTTTCTTTCTGCTCTGTCCCGTCCCGTCCCGTCCTGTCCGTCCGTCTGTCCTAGGAAACCCCGTGTCCGCTGTTGTCACCTGTAATCTTTTTGTCATCCCTGCTCTGAGGAAGATGCAGGGCATCCTGGACCCCAGGCCCACCATCATCAAAGCGAGGGTAGGAAGCTCAGAGAAGTCGAGTCGTTCTGGCTTCTCTGGCACCGTATTTTGAGGCTCACTTTGAAAAGATGCAACACGAGGATATAAATGTGTTTCATTGCAGTGCATTGCATCGTAACTCTTGACCATTTTCATCATCCGCTTGATAAATATTTATGACCACAGCGTTTTGCTGTGATTTGGCAAAGGCACCGCGGCTCATTCTGACCCCGAGGCCTGAGCTTTGGTCATGAATATTCATAACTGTGGAGGGAAAAACTAAATATCACAGGAGTATCAAACACAGAGCGGACAAAGTATGTCCTCAGATAGCAGCATCAAGTAAAGGATCTGGTCTCCTGCCATTATGGGTGCCATCCAAAGTGCAGCGCTGCATCATTTGCTGTTATAAAGCATTTAGAAATCAACTTAATGCCTCTTAGTGGAGGAAGGGTTGGCCTGAGAGGACAGATGTTCTCTAAGCAGGTGTATCAGACCCAGATCAAATACTTCAAGTGGATTTTTAAGCATTTTTGTTTGTCCACAAGAAAACCTAAAACCTTTTTAGTATAATTTGAGAGGAATTTGACTTTTTACCAGAGCAGTTATAGCTGTGATCACCAAATCCAGTGATTAAAAACCACCATCCTGCATGTTGAAGTTCTGCAGAAGCCTGTTGATTACGTACTCACTTGAATCAGGTGACGAAGCAGGAGATCATCTTAAACGTGGATAGATTTTTGCCAAATCGGCTCAGATATGAAACATTTGCAATTAAATTTCTTCTTTTTTTTTATTGTCAGTAAACTTAATAATCAGCTTGTATTTTAATCAAATACCCAGAACAATCGGATTGAAACAAAAGTCAGTGATATTATACATTATTTTAAATAAATAAATAATAAATTAAAATATATTAGTGTCTTTCTTAAAGATTTGTTGACTTTAACTGTATGTTTGATTCTAGTTGTCGTGTGACGTGAAATTGGACCCTCGTCCTGAATACCACCGCTGCATTTTGACATGGCATCACCAGGAGCCTCTGCCGTGGGCACAGAGCACAGGTAGGACAGCCGACGCCAGCAGGAGCAGCATCTCCAGCTCCACTCCGCCATAAACACACACATGTGACAGAAGAGCGTGTTATTGTGCAATGCAGACCTGCAAAAGGCAGGGATAGACTCTTGGAAACACAATAATGTCAACATCATTTAAAATAAGAAGACTAAGAACGAAAGAAACCCAAGAGATGTGAGAATGAAGCTATGCACTTTGACAAAAAGCCATGACAGGAAGATGAAGAAGAATTATTCATTTACATACTATTTTTACAAGTAAACTTGATTTATTTATATATATGTTATGGATCAGATTAGTAATATATATTCGTGTCTTTCTCTGTGCTGCAGGAAACCAGGTGAGCAGCAGGTTGATGAGTATGCGCAGCGCTAACGGGCTCCTGATGCTACCTCCAAAAACAGAGCAATACGTGGAGCTGCACAAGGGCGAGGTGGTCGACGTCATGGTCATCGGACGGCTATGATGTCATCAGAGGGGGACGGCGAGACGGCGTCGTATAGCGCGGGTCGGAATGGGTGGTTCACGGTGCATGTCCACATATCATTGACTATTCTGTAATATGCAACGGCACAGCTAGTTTTTATTGATTTGGATAACGTTGAGGTATAGTCAACATCTTGATCACAACCTAGATACATATGAAAAAAGAATTATTTAAAAAGATTCTAGTATTTCAAACAAAGAAAATATAACTTTTAATGAAAAAAAATCTAATTATAAAAAGAGATTTATTCTGTAATATATTATTAAGATTATTATTCTTATTATTATTATCATTATTCTTATTATTATCATTATTATATTAAGGCAACTTTGTTCCTTTCATTGCAATTGCTTTGTGTGTTCAATGCTAGACCTTATCTATAGCAGTAGCATTTTAATAGACAGCTGTAGGTGCCTGCCAGGACAAAAAAAAAAAAAGAAAATTATTATTTTCTCATCTTTAGTGGAGAAAAAAACTGTTTTTTGAAAGTGAAGAAAACATTAAGGAAGGTTCCAGATTTCCTGGTGCTCAGTTAAGTGGAGAAGGTGCACATCAGGGCCTCCTCGTCGTCTGAGAGCCCACCAAGGTGACACTTCTGATTTTCTCTCATTAGTATGCATCATAATGGCTTCACAAAGAGCTTTGCTTGTTGTTTATCTTGTGAGTCTTGTTTATGTGCGCAGTGCCAAATGCCTGGGCAGGAAGGAGGTGTTGTTGGGACCAGGAAGGTTGGGGGGGAGGGGCCCAGACCCTGAAGCTTCCTTATATCCACGGTAACCGGGCGTAAAACTCAACCCCAGACCCCGCCGAGCGCGGGTGAGGGGGGTGAGCTGAGCCTGGGAGAAATAACCTTTTATTTGATCAACTATTTAAGAAAATATTAAAGAAAAGAAACAGCTTCTTTAAGTGCTGACAGCCTTTTTAACCAACTTCACACGAAATGTACAGAAAAAAACATATTGTACAGATATATGTGACCAGCACTCCTAAGGAAATTATTAAGCAATGAGGAGACATTGATCAACGCTGTACTATAACATTTTCTGTAATGATATGAAACTGATGAAAGAGACTAAGATAATAAAAATCCTTGATCATTATGTAAAAAAATTATCTTGTTGGGTTTCCTTTTTTAATAAAAGCTATCAATGGGACAACGTGGGTATTTTTTGTCATTGGTGATGAAAGGTTTGGATGATACCGATACCCTGGTACTTATTGAGAAAATGTCAAGATATTTTTTTTAAATATATTTCCAGATAACATTTGAAAAGTGTAAAAAATAATGAGACATTTTAAAGATACAGGCAGTATATTTATGCTACTTTTAAAGGCAGCTGAACTCAGAAATTCGTTTACTCCTTCAAAATAAAAGTCTCAAACAAACTTACTCAAAACATCTAAAAATTATTAACACTGTCGTCTGATGAAACTCAGAACAGTATTTATAAGAAGTAGAAGCTCAGATCAATGAAATGCTTCATTATTTATAGTTTACTCCATAAAGACACACCCAGAACCCTCAGTTACAACATTAAAAATGAAGTAAACAAAGACAGTCAGGAGCACAGTGGGGTTTGTTCTTCTCAGGCTATTCTTGAAGATAGTATTTCAACTTTTTCAACATTTTTGCCTTAATCTGATGTGCATTCAGGTCAGGACAAATGTCCCATTGGTTTACATGTGGGGGCTCCTACTGGAACCAGGAGAAGCTTATCCTGTTCCACCTTAAACTTTCAGGATGTCTAGTCTCTATTTATGTTGATGGATTATTCTGATGACTCATCACATTCCTGTTCCACAATTTTACTTCTAATTTCTGTGTGTTTTGCTCACAAGGTGAACATTTTTTGTCAGAACAACATCCCATTGATTTACATGAAAGGGGCGGGACTTAAAAATTATACAGGAACCAACCTCTAGGGGGCATTTTCTTAGTTTTCACTTCAACTTCCACATTAACTTATTTCTGTGCAGCCTATCTTTTTAGATTTTAATCCATTTTCCTGCTGTCTAAAGGTTAATAATGAATATCCAAATAAATACCCCTAGTTATCAAAACTGACTTTGCACCCGTAAAAATAGGAAGTAACCGACAACACTATTTGAGCAGTTATGGTTGTGTACTTTCTTCTTCACTATTACACAGAAATGTAACTTATTTTGTGAGCAAATCATAGAATTTGTTTTTTGGTGAATAAATGTCCCTAACACCATCATTTTTCATGTGGAAATACATACAGTTATAGTTTTACAGAGGGGTGTAAGAAAAAAATCAGTGCACTGATATATCGTGATATTTCATGTCACAATGTTATATCGATATTCTTAAAGCACAATATTGATTTCTTATTAACAATTTACATGCAAAAATGATCAGTGTTAGTTAGCGGTAGATTAATTTATGAGTGCATGTGGATAGATACCATGACGACGTAGCATTAAAAGCTCATTTTAGCATAAAGCGAATTGATCATGCTCAGTGGACAACTGTTTTGTTCAGCTGCAGCAGTTTTCCAACAATTAAATTAATAATTATTGCAATATATCGCATTACTTGTAGTATTGTGATATATCTCAATATATCATATTGTTGCCCTTGTATCATGATGCATCATATTGCCAGATTCTTGCCAGTACACACCCATAACAGAAACGTGCAAAAGTTTTTATTCATTCCTTATTCTATATTATGTTTACAATGTTTTCTTTATCTTTAAAAAAGATTACAGGAACCTCTGGATCTTTGGAAATAAAAAATAAAGATGTTAATATCACACTATATGTGATTTTAAAATTTCCCATACACAGTATGTTTAAAGTTTGTTTCAGAAACAATGAATTACCTTTATGTGTGTCATTTTTAAGTTTACATCAAAGATTTGCTTCTTAGATCAGCAGCAATAATCAGCTGAACTTGAAGAAGTCCTTGCAAACCACAAGAGATTCCCTTCAGAAAGGTGAGTGTTTAAGATTCAAGAACTAGAAGAAAAGGAGTCTCGCAAGGAAAAGAGGTTAAACGCAGAGGTGTCAGGAAGGATTAACTTAATAGGAAATGCAGCAGGAAGAAGGCAGCTCTGGGCTTTAGTGAAGGTTTTCAGGGAGGCGGCGTGAGATTAGACAGTTTCTGTTCTTCTCAGCCAGATGAAATGACAGCAGATCCCATTAGCTGGGGATGATTAATAGTGTCATGCAAAAAAGTAGACGTTCATTTATGCGAAAGTGTTAAAATGTAAGGGGATGAGTGTGAAGATGATTGTAGAAAATGACAGCAAATTCCTCATCGCCTCCAGTGCAGTATGTGTTGAATGTTTAATTTTTATGAATAAACTGAAGGCAATTTAGATTTTTTTAAATGTTAAATTGGGTTATCAGTGACGAGTTAAAGCTTCCCTGAAGTCGTTTGTATTTAAGTTTTAGTTAATATAACAGAAAAGGGGGGAATTGGAGACGTGCAATTTAAATGTCTGTGTTTTTTGTATCCAGACTAGGTTTTTTCCTGCAGATGGACCTGATCATTAAGAGAGCTGCATCTAGGCTTGTAAACTCTTTGCTAAAAGTAAAGATTGAATGTACTAAAAGAGACTAGATGGAGCTTAACCATCAAGGTTGTTTTAATCAAATTAAAATTTCTATAGCAGCTGATAAACATAATATAAGTCGGGGGTGGGGAATCCTGGTCCTCGAGGGCCACAGTCCTGCACCTGATCTAAATTAGTGGGTGATTAGGAGCTTTTTGGTTGCATTGAAGCCACACTGATGCGGTAATCCAACATTTAAATCAGGTGTGTTGAGGAGAGGATACCTCTAAAACATGCAGGACTTTGGCCTTTGAGGACCAGCATTCCCCACCCCTGATATAAGTGAACTTGTCACCAACTAAAGCATCTAATTTTTTTAAATAGGTCTCTCTGGCTCCCCCTGGTGTTCATATTATAGTCTGAATTCACAGACAATCACTCACATTGGACATGTTCCTGCTCTACAGAGAACACATCAGTTTAATGAATGAAACTGTAAAAACTTGCAACAAAAAAAACTCCAACATTCATGGAGGAAAGCCATAAATTCATTATTCTCTGGTAAAAATGATTTGCTACCCACAGTTTGAGTTCACCACTTATTTATTGGAGCCATCATCCAATTTATTGTGCTACTATAGGACTTGACTATAAAATCTTTTCAGTTTGATCATGTTTGATTCAGGGTATATGACGCCATATTAATAGATGCATTGATGAAAACCTCCAGGATCCCAGACTGCTTGACAGCACCAAGTTTCAAGTCTTTATGACTAAAGAGGGTTTTTACCTCAGCTGGACTGGAAACTTCCTGAATTCAAACTGGGAAAACAGTGATGCACAAAGATGAAAGGATGTGAAGTAATCAAACCAGCTGACTCTCCATTAGTCATCCTGAAACTTAGAAGGTGGGACTCAAAATACTACATCAAGTTTATTTCATTTTTGCATAAAACTTAGTTTTAAAATCAGACTATTTTGATTTAAGACAAATTTAGAAATCTCACACTTTTCTGACTTACCTTAGTGAAATTCTACAATGGTGAACATAATTTTATATAAATGTCACCAAAATTAAATCAAATGTCATTTGTGGCGTTTTCACGTTTTTTATCTAAAAACTGAACTCTGAGTTAAATAAGACATTAATACATTTGCAGTGATAAAACATTTTAGTATGTGATTGTGATTGTTTTTACTGTACAGTGCTTCTACTTTGATTTATTTGATATATCACTTCTTTTTTAATGCTATTTATGGTCTACTATATTGTCCTCGGACGTGAATTATATTCAGATATATAAATAACTTTAAGAAGCTACGGTCTTTAAAGTTAATTCAAATGATAAAACTGTCTTTTAAACAACGAAAGTCGAAATTTTATTTTAAAGGCGAAGGTTTCTTTAGTATTTCCATTTTTACGACATTGTCGTTGCGTGTCTGTCGGAAAGATGGCGCTGTGGAGCCGAAGTGTTGCCAGGGAAACGACTCAAAACAACCGGTGGCGCAGTTCAGCAGCCACAAGTGTCCCGACTTCAGCGACTGAACGCGTTCCGTCAAGATTGGGAAGATGACTGAAGTGTTCCCATTTAATTTCTTCGTGAACAACTCACATGTTCTCCGGATATCTATTCTTTGAGGAACTACCTCCTTTTACCAGAACTCGGACTCACGAACGGACTAGTTTTGAAGTGGTGAGTAGAGGCTTTTTCTAACGGGACAGCTAGCGGTACAATGCTGCTAAGCTAAGTCTCTTAAGCTAAATTAGGAGATCACGTTGGCGTTTAGTGAATGCAGTAAATTATAAACTATGTATTTGAGTGAAAAGTTGTGGTTTTTAAACGGACGTCGTCTGTATGAAATTGAAAGTTATTTCGCAAAGCTACTGGAAAACGTAATTAGTCTTTTGTGTTTTCTTACGTCGACTCCAAATAGTTGACCTTAACCAGCCGCTAGTTGTTTTGGCTTGGAGCTGTTCCTAATGAAACAAGTATTTTACAAATTAATGCTTATTAAACATGTCAGTACCGCTTCTTAAAGTAATTAAAGGAGACGTGGGCATTCAAATGTGGGGAAAAAACGTTTAAATTATATACATTTACAGTAAGTTCCCCTGAAGGTAGCACTACATGCTAGTGAAGAGTGCCATCTCGATTTTTCTGTTGTTCATGTTGAAAACTTCTAAAAGAATTTCCATGTTTAAGTCATATTTTATGTTCTATTTCAATAAACAAACCTCTCAGAAGTCTTTTACTTGACTACAATTGATTATCTGCTCTGATTTTGAAAAATTATGCTTTTTTTACCACAATATTATGAATTTATGTTGATGTAAGTCAAACATGAGAAGTATTTTAAGACAGCATGATAGTTTATGAAGTAAACTTGTCTGTAATGTGTGTGGTTTTGTCTCTCATGCTAAATCTGCTATTTTGAATAGTTATTTTAGTCATCATTAGTTCTAATTTACTTCATAAAAATGTTGACCCATTTATGTGTTCCTGGAGAGAACTAAAACCCAGGTCCCACAAGTGGAGCCAAACTTTCTGCATTGCCCTGCCCTGTTTAGGTTTGTGTATGTGGTGGTGCATGCACTTCCAGTCATCCTCACTCTTTTACCCAGGCACATCGCTCTCCTCCCAGCATCCCTCTTAGACCTGCTTTGGCCAGTTAGCCAGAGTAGAGCATGAGATCTCAAGCTTAATTAAGCCCACAGGAACAGATGGTCAGCTGGCAGTCTCTGCTGTTTCTCAGCAGTTCCCTGCTACACTAAACACAGCTAAATGCTTCTGCAGAGGAGGGGTTTAGGAGGAGTGGACTTGCCAGACATGATTAGCTGTAGAGAGTTGCTGCCAGTTAATTGTGGGGGACACGACTGACTTTGACACAGGAACGTCAAAGGTGCCTTTCAAGGACAATGCTGTGTGTATTTAACTTTTTTTCATTGTGTGCCTACTTTGATTTATCAACAATTTTTGCAAAGTGATATACCATAAGAAAAAAATCACAGGTTGAGAGTTTTGTTTGTTCAAATTGACCAAGCAAATATGTCACATCAACATATCTCAGTCATACTATCAAATCCAGATTAGTACTCATAGCATCCTTTAAAAATAGATTTTAATCTACAACAGTCACAACATTGGCTATTTCGTAATTTATGTCTGTGTTCTATTTTTGTTGTTTTTAATCACGGTAAAATACTCCAAGTTAAAGTATTGCACATTTTAAAACTTGAATTAAATGCTATAGAATGTATAAAATATAAAATAGATTTTTGGTAAATCTGTGACAAATATAATCTACAGTAAAAAAAAACATCATCAAGTAGAACCAAATTAATAAACACACAGAAGAACTCCACTTGGACAATAAAGCTAAATCATCCAGGACACGTTGAATAGATTTAAGTTTTTGATTTAGGTATCAGTACAAGCAGCAAGCCACAGATGGATCTTCTGAGTGAAGTGTTCTGGTGAACAGGTGTGCCCAAGTAGATGGCTGGATGAGGCTGTGTAGTAGGGATTTAAGGTGACCGAAGCCTGAAAGCTCTCCATGTTAGGAATTAGATTAGTGGTGTGATAGATGAGAGCAGATAGGAGTAAAAGTTGGTCCTGATCAATATGCAGTCAGTTGGAAGATTGACAAATTGTTGATACATTTGTCATATGTTGCAATAAAATAGGCCCTAGCATGTTTAAGAGTTGGAAAATACACTAATATCTTTTGAGACTCATCTTTCATGCTGAAGAATAACTCATTACAGTTTAAGATCTTTAAAGTTTTAGGAACAACAAATTTTGCCATTGCTAGTTTACCTTTGTGTTTCAAATTAAATTTATGCTGGTAACCAACAGCAAACTTGCATAAGAACCTTGTGTTCTGGTTTTTTAACTAATGATCACTAAAAAAGCAAAGGGTTTTATAACCTTTTGCATTAAGTTTATAATAAAAAAAGACTTTTATTTGTCATTTGTCTGTTTGTAT
This sequence comes from Callopanchax toddi, assembly GCA_006937965.1. Classification (NCBI taxonomy): domain Eukaryota; kingdom Metazoa; phylum Chordata; class Actinopteri; order Cyprinodontiformes; family Nothobranchiidae; genus Callopanchax; species Callopanchax toddi. Next base: position 1,417,008 of record SSNR01000020.1, on the reverse strand, counting down.
TCCAGGATGAGAGATGACAGAAACAACACAAAGGACTACATTCCACAATGGCATGCTTTGACCCTTGAGCTGATTGTTTCCAGCAGTAGTTTCTCGTGACGCTCTGGCAGACCTCAGGAAACCCTGGGGTGGTTTGAGCTGTACGCTGCTGCAACAGGGATGATTACATCCCATATGAACGGCTATGTGCAAGAGGCCTCTGGTCAGGCCATGAGCCACAGAGAGAGGGCTGTGGACTGTCCAGGACAGGAAAGTAGCCTTGTCAAATCCCCTCACTGCAGTGCCCACATGGAGAGGATCCAACATTACCAAGAAGAGCTGAGGAGGAGGAGAGAGGAGGACAACAAGGGGAAACATGACTTCGATCCTAACGCTTCTCTGAGGCTCAAAAAGCTGTCACAAAACCCAAAGGTTGGCATAGACAATCCCACCTTTGAGGGAAAGGAAAAGGCTTCCAAAGAGTCGACCTGCCCGGGTCCTGTTGTCGGTGAGTTCAATGGAGGAAGTGAGTGTTGAAAAGTCCTAACAAGGGTCAAAGAGGTTAAACGGAGGAAGGAATGCTTTAAAGCGGAGGAGCAATGCAGATCTCAGGAATGAATAGAGCTGTGAGGTTTTACGTTAAACAAAAGGAGTCAAAACAATGAAGGGGAAGAGCAGAGGGCGTTATGGGAGGAAGGAGGCGGGTTTTATGGGCTATCTGGGATTTCCACTAGTTGTTTGACTCCAACACAAAATCTTTTCCTTCTTGTAACTAATTTAACACAAGTCAAAATATTAGAAATAAATAGCCGAACAATTTGTCAAATCCTTTGTCACTACCTAAAAGATCCCATACTTTTATATCCACTCTGAATCATTTCTTTTACATCTCAATGATGTAAAATGTTGGAATTAAATGTATAGACTCAGGCCAGTCATGTCATAGTCTGGGATTAATAAACCAAAATCAGCTAAATTTAGGTTGCAGAAGCCTTTTTCACATCTTTCTGGATAAAATGCTTCTTGATTTATTTATTTACACGTTCCTGTTTTCTGCCTGTGCTTGTCTGTCAGAGCTGGATGAGCTGTTGCAGGTTCTGAAGTGGGCGCAGACCTGCTTGACTGATGCTCAGAGCCAGCAGGATGTGGAGCTGATAATGCAGCTTTTAGCCAAGGAGGAATTCAGGACTGCCTATTCGATCTACTCTGCTGTGTCCCAGCAGATGAACCGAGCCAGTCCCACGTCGCCCCTCACATCACAAGCACAAGACCTCTGCCATGAGGTAGGCATAGAATCATGTTACTTTAGTTTATATTAGCTGGTCTGTTAATTTTGTCTGCTTATAAATTATGACTGGGCCTAAAATAATCTGACTCACTGATTTCTATGTTTGTAACCTTGTCAGGAAATCAGTTCTGTACTTGAGGAGATGAGTTGTGGTTTCCACAGAGGAGGCAGGTTATTTATAGTGTTATAAAGGTCTTTGCTTTGTTATCACCAGTAAACAATTTGGGTTCTGATTGTATTTACTGTTGAAGCTCCTTTGTGAGTAAAACAAACTCAATGAAGCATAACCGCTGCTGGCTTGAGGGAAATAATTTAACATAACGGCACAAAAACAATGAATATTTATGATATGTACATTATCCTGTCGGTTAACAAGGTGAAGGAAAACAAACAGGAGATTTATGGTGTCTTGGCCATGAATGGAAATAGAAGAGCTGTAAAATTAATACAGAAATAAATGAAAAATGTTTCTACAGAACTCCCAATACAATGTGTGAGTGAAAACAACAACCCATACAAGCTGTCCTGTTGAACCTGATAGAGACGCACCGATTCTGGTTTTATAAGTCGCCGTTTACTAATTCCAGTTTTTCAAATTCTGATTAACTTATGAGTCTGGGAGTAAAAACTTCCAGAGGAAAGACCTGATTTTGTTACTGTGAATTAGTGCTTAGTGATGGTGAGTTCTCAGAATGAGCAAAAATGTATTTATTTATTTTTACATTCCTGCTTGGCAATGATGCGTTCAGACCCAAAGAAAATCGCTGATCATGCTGAATATTGGCTGACTCCGATCACCAGGTCACCTCTGGTGTATCTTTAACACCTGACTGTCTTCCTGACCTGAAGCAAACGGCTGTAACTTGGTTTGTGAAGTGAGCTGCTGCAGGTCAAATGCTCAAGCTGCTACAAGTAATGCAGACCTCCTTAAAGCTGTGACAAGCTACAATAGGCAGTACATTAGGATTAGTGTCAACTTCTGGTGAATTTTGTGACGGTAAGCAGGCTGGTGCAGTGAGGCTTTTAGCTGATGGCTACAAGTCTGAACTGTTTTTGCCCAAACAGGCTATGAGATCTAGTTTTTAGTCGTTCAGCAGTGCTACAGAACTGATTTTCTTGTCATGACAGGATTGATTTAAAGATAAAGATGATTTGTTTTCTCCCACACAAACAGCACATTATCTTTCTCAGAGTCTGCACTCACACACCAGAGTATTTGAGCAGCAACCAGCCTAAACTAACTGCTTAGATATGTGTGGCGCTCACGCTGACCATTGTGTAAACTAATCTGCCAGCAGCCCTCTGTGCATGCTGACCAGTGCAGCACACTGCAGGACGAGGCCAGGATCTGGGCAGCCAGAAAAAGAAACCATGGGAGCTTACAACAGCGTGGGCTAAGGTGCAGCGCTGCAGGGGGAGGGGAAAGTGCGTCACTTTGTTAGTGAGAGCCTTGATAAGTTTAATGGATAAACTAAGCTCTGAATAAGATTTGAAGACACAGAAAGGGGGGAAAAAGAAATCCCACAATGCCTGCTGACAACACACAAATCAAACAGTTTAAAATAAAATCGTACAGCGACGTGGAGAGAAGAAAAACAAGAACAAAGTGGATGAATTTCAAAAGCTGTGGACCAAAGATTCAATTTAATATCATTCAGAGAGTTTTACTTCTTTCTTCTTTGTTTTGTTAAGTTAAAAGTAAAAGCCCATCTCATTGCAGCTGGAATGTTAAAGTCCTTCTGTGAATTACTCCATTGGTGCACACACACACACACTCCATCTGCACACACACACTCCTATAGCACTGTTGGAATCCAGACCTGTTTCTTACAATGCTTTCATTATTAAAACAGGTCACTAGCAAGGTTTGTGGAATGTCTGACATTTTAATGTAATATTGCTGAAATGTTGCAAAATGTCTTGGAAAAAATTGCCATAAGTAATTATGAGTAAAATTGCGCTGAAATTGTAGAAAGATTCTCTTAATGATGGATTTCTCTCATCATGTTTCTCCATTCAGGTCCAGAGGATTCTCCAGTCGAGCCAACAGAAGGAGGGTCTGGAGCTCCGTGTGCTGCTCACCAATCCCCATCTCCAGGTCAGAGATCAGCTCTCCTGCAGCGACCTCTTCTTGACCCGCAGTATGATTAAAGGGAACGCCGGCTCGGCATGTGTCTGCAGACCAACTCATTTATTTAGTTAATATTCTAATAATTGCACTACTAGAAATATGATTAATTTTAAACACGACTTTCTCTTAAAGGTTAATTGTTTTTCTTACGCCTTCCACTGGGAGGTCAAAGGTCAGCGGTTTGCGTATTAACAGCTTGATGGAAAGCTGTATTTCTCTGTTGGCCTCGTATGTAACTAATGAGGATGTTATGAGGTGATGTAATTTATCCTGATTTAGGTGGATTTTATTGTTTTTCTCAAGGACACTTAGGCAGAACAGATGAATAATTTGCAGATAAATGTTGATTTTGTTTTTTTGTTTATTATTAATTATGAGGACATGTGAGATAATGCTCTACTATTTTTTCCTTCTACTGATAAATTAATATAGTGACAAAAGACAGGATATGTGAATCAGATTATGTTGGCCTTTTCTCTTGATAATTTAAGCGTTTTTTGGTTTGTTCTTTGTGGCCAAGTGTTTATTAGTTGCTTTTAGATCATTTCTTTTAAATGACTAAAAAATGTTTACATGCGCATTTATTTGTTCTTTAGTTTTGAGCGACTTCCTGCTGTTGTCAGAACCTAACAGCCAGGATTTACCTTTCTTTTTTTTATTACTCGTCAGGACATGTTTCCAGTGGTTCCTCTTGGCTGCAGCATCTTTAGAAATAATCTCAGAGTGAACTATGACAGACTGCTGTTGGCAAAATAAAACCAAATAAATATCCTTCTTAGGGTTAGTGATTTTATTTGTGTTTAACTGGACACTGATACTTGTGTCTGCATGAAACCCGTGTCCGTTTAAGCATAATCAGACTGAGTCCTTAGGTGTGTGACTCCACTGTGGCTTTTATGGTTCAGGGTCCAGGTAGTGGAGAACAAGGTCTGATGTTTGACCTATGACCTTGTGGTCAGCTAACCTCTTGTCTGAGTCAGAACCCAATAGCCCAAAGGGCTGGTCTGATGAGATGTGAGGCTGCCTTGTGGCTCAGAATCTGGAACAGATGTCCGTTTCTCTGCAGGAAGCAGAGAATCACATGAGTTATCCTTCGTACAGGTAAACAACTTCACAGACAAAACTAATGGAGGCATGTGAGAAAGTCCACTTTGATTGTTTGATAGAACATCGTGTCCTTTAAAGGAGTTGAAGCAGAGGCTGTTAAATGATGTGTAGAGGTGGATTCTGACTCCTAAATGAAGGGAGAGATGAAGATGGATTGTGTGTTCACCGAGTCTTGGGCTGGGTCTGCTCTCTCTGCGTCCTTTTGTTGCTGGACAAAGAAACTAATTTGGGACGATGTTTATTAAAGAGCACCTAGTAAAGGAGCAATCTCTGTCCTTTTCCTACCTTCAAAATGAGCTAACCAGTAAAAACAACTAGAGGTGGTAGACTTCTGTTTGAAGGAAAACTTGTATCAGACTTTAAAATCTTTTGTGCTTATTTTTATGCCAACCAGCTGTTAGAAAGGACATCACATCTTTGTGACTTATATTGCCCCCTTTCTTTTTCTGCTCATTAAGTGTGTGTAATATCTGAATAAATATACATATGAAGTGTATTCTCTCTGTCTGTGTGTTCATGTGACAGGCGCTGATGCAGGCTCATGACAGCGTGGCCGTGCGGGAAATAGCAGAGGAAAATGTGACCCGGTACCTCGGAGAGACGGTTAAATTAGTGCAGCTGGAGAAAGCCAAAGACACTCCTCTGGTGAGATGTCACATATATCTGAGTCACTGTTGCCGTTTAGTGCCATTACTGCATGTCCTTTTACATTTTTATAGGGTCTTCAGGCCATTTTGACTGAGTTTTGCATTTAAACTGGTCACAGTTAAGGCCCCTGACAATGACAAAATGATGTGATTACCAGGGTGCAACAGTACGTAATGACATGGACAACGTGGTGGTGAGTCGCGTGGTGAAAGGCGGAGCAGCAGAGCGGAGCGGCCTTCTCAGCGAAGGAGACGAGATCCTGGAGATCAACGGGATTTCCATCCGTGGAAAACACATCAACGAAGTCCATGACTTGTTGGTAGGATTCTCATCAGACTGGTTTCCAGTAACATGTAGTGCTATTTTCACACATTTTACCTTTTAAAAAAAAAAAAAAACTACTAAAAACATTTAGAAACACTAATCTGGGTACTCTTCCTCACAGTTAAAAAGACAAATAGCTTCCAACATCATAGAAAGAACTGAAGCTGTTAAATTCCAGCTTTTATTTGGCAAACTTAAGTGACGTTTCAACAGTGCAACCATCACAATCCCTGCACAAACGAATCTGTAAATTCACAACTAAGAGGTCAAAAACTACACAATCATCACAAACTAGTATTGCAAGTAAATCCTGTAAATATTCACAATAAAACCCAGAAATGGTTGTGAAAAACAACAAAGAACATGAAAAGCATTACAGAAAACATTCATTTCCTCATCGATACCAAAATGTTACACAGAATTAAGTGTGTGGTGGGTTTCTCTAAAAAAAAACAGTAACTGTCACCACCTCTAGAGGAAGGTGACGTTTTTTCAGAACTAGTGAACCATGGTTGTCCTGTACATAATGTGGAAAATAATAATATTGCAGACTTTTGTTCAGAAAGTTTTTAACATTTTTTGTTTGTTTCACATAAACCAAACCACAAGGACTTTAACAGATACACAACATGAGTGCTGCTGCAGTTTATGAAGTATTGAATGAAATTGTTTTACCTGTCTGTGATGTGTAAAGACTTGTATCTGAGGAGTTAGAACACTGTGGACAACAACCTGTTGGTTGGTTAGAGAGCTTAGAGCTGGAGGCTGGTGGTTTCAGAATGAACCAGCTGCTCTCACATTATGAGATATGTATGATATAAGAGATGGGTCTAGTTTTCCTAACTACTAGTAACAATTTACTGTGTACGCCTGTTTTAGATTTAGCATAACTGCCTGTTTCTATTCTGTGGTCAGCCAGACGCTAATGAAGACGCTGTGTCTGTCGAAACGCTCATTTTTTATTCAAATTAAAAGCTGGAATTTTATCAGTGAGCTCCAGTTCTGTCTTTGATATTAGAAGCATTATTAAAACAATCAGTGAATGACTGGTATTTAATAAAAATGTATTAATAAGATGTTTAATGTCCTATATCACAGCAAGAAATGCATGGAACTCTGACCTTCCTCCTCATTCCGAGCTCTCAGGTTAAACTTGCCCCTCACAGACAAACTGTGGTAAGTCTCAGCGTGTGTGTATGTATGTGTGTAAATCCTGTTGGCGTGTGTGCAACAGTAAACATCTTGTAAACCCTCCTCCTCAGATGCACGTACGAGCTTACTTCGACTATGACCCCTCTGATGACCCCTTCGTTCCGTGTCGGGAGCTGGGTCTGTCCTTCCAGAAAGGAGACATCCTCCATGTTATCAGCCAGGAGGATCCCAACTGGTGGCAGGCCTACAGGGACGGAGACGAGGACAACCAGCCTCTGGCTGGACTTATTCCAGGTAGAAATCAAATCAGGGAGGAACATTAAAATGTAGTTTATTGTTGTACAAGGTCATCTTTATTTTCTGTTAGTGACTCTTGCTTTTATTTATCTTCTTAACATACATTCACACACAGCAAAGATCAATAATCTATAAACTAAATACATAGTTTTACTTGTGTGTAGGTCCAGTTAACTCTTTAATGTCCACACCAGGGAAAAGCAATCAAAGATTTTCTACTCTGCATTTTATTTTATTAATTTGGGATAATAAGGTTTATAATAGGATGCAAATTAAAAATGTGGTGCTTCAAAAAAACTTCAATAAGACCAAGATGTGTTTTACCAAAATCATTAAGGGGTTAAACGCATGTAGCTGTATACATCCTGTTCTTTGCTACGCCTGGTTCCACAGTTCACCTGTCAAAGTGTTGACAGGCCACGCTTTTCCATCAGTTGTTTATTTTGCCTCGCCTCGCCTCGCCTCGCCTTCCTCCGCTTATCCGGGTCCGGGTCGCGGGGGCAGCATTCTAAGTCGGGCAGCCCAGGCCACCTTCTCCCCGGCCAAGTCCACCAGCTCCTCAGCTGGGACGCCCAGGCGTTCCCAGGCCAAACTGAAGATGTATTTCCTCCAGCTTGTCCTGGGTCGACCTGGGGGCCTCCTGCCGGCAGGACATGCCCAGAA
>SSNR01000020.1:1397467-1409409 GCA_006937965.1 Callopanchax toddi | reverse complement strand
ACACACCTGATACGCACACCTGTATGACACATCGCTGAAGGAGTTCAGCAGCTGAGTTCTCGTGGAGAATAAAATGGCATTTACGCTTGGACAACTGAGAGAGAGAGAGAAAGAGGCAGAGAGAGAAAGAGAGAGACTGTTTCTGGACTGAAAATAATTATACATTCAAAAAAATGTAAAATACAATTGTCTGATGAGATTATTAGCTGAAAAGCAGTGGGAGCAGTGGCAGGCTGTGGGAGAGAATGATTTATGTAGCTTCACCAAATAGGCTACATCCTCTGACCTTTGACCTCTGTTGACCATCACAACAATAATCCATCTTTTTCCCAATAACTTGGAATACAATCACTCTTGGATTATGTTTTAACCTGAATCAAGATTCCTACAGGTGTCCAACTGTCCACTTTCAGGTGTCCATCTCCCAGATGACCTTAACTGGACACTAACTGGTCTAATAAAACACTCTCTGTAAAGAAGTCTTTTCTGTAACACCACAGACTGGTGTTCCAGCTGTAATCTCTTGTTTACAGAACATTCTCTTGTAGTGTTTCTGCTCAGGGTCACCCACACACTCACACTCAAAGTGTTATAATGCTTCTCTGCTATGTCATGCATTTCTACCATTATAATGTGAGTCTTAACGGGCGGAAGTCATGTGACTTGGTAACTCCCCACCAGTCCCTTGTCCAATCAGAACGATTCACAACTCCCCTAACTCAGTTCTGATTAGTACACTTAACATCTTCTGATTGGTTAAATTTAAGATAACTCGTCTCAAAACTAATACTCAGTTCCGGTACAAGTCTTGTCTTGCTGGTCTTGTCTTGACAGTCTTGTCGAGTCTTCATACAGTCTCAGTCTTGGTCTGAGCTACAGCCTGAATGCAGCCGGAGCTGCTATGCTGCTATCTTAGCTGAACCCTTATCAGCTTTGAACAAGGCCTCTCAGTCTCTCCCTCACCACGGGAAGATCAGAAATGAGTTCAGCATGCCTGCTGAAATGCCTCCCTTGCTGACCGGGACGTATCCACGGACTGTCCGGCGAGGTCCTCGGCGGCCATGCCTTCCAGGACCACCACTCCGAGTCTGGGGACTCCAGCCTCAGCTCGTGGAGAAACCAACGCCTGCCAGATCCAGGAGCGTCCACCTGTCAGTGAGCGAACACCACTTTCTGATCGAAAGGTTTGCTTTGATAAAGCTTAATTCTTCCAAACTCAAATTAGCCTAAATTGACTCTTAAAGTCCCAACTAGGGTAACTAAATTAACTAACTTCCCTAGTCATTAAAACATATGCTACGGTCCGTTAAAACCCACAATTAAACTATCTTTAACATCCTCAACATGTTTAAGAATATTAATTGTGTTTACATCAAACTTTCAAACTGTCTTATCTGTCTGTGTTCTTAGGTTTTTCAAATTAAATGGTTGTTCAATCCTTATCTGGTCTCAGTTCACGTTATTAATAAGGTATTTCAATTCACTGTACTCTTTCAAAGAACCTAGATAATTCCTGTAAACACTGAATATAAGTGATAGTATTGGAGATATTTTCTCCATATAAAACTTCCAAAACTTATTAGTGAATTTACAGAGGGTGTAGTTAAAATAACAAATAGTTATTTCAAAACGCTACATAATGACGAGCTACGCCAGGTTTTAACTACATAGTGTATTTCACTACATAATGCCGTGGCCAGCCAGGTTTTAAACNATCCAGCACTCGTCCCAGAGACTCCAAAAAGGGTGGGTACTCTGAACTGCTATTTGGTGCATAAGCACAAACAACAGACAGGACCCGTTCCCCAACCCGAAGGCGTAGGGAAGCTGCCCTTTCGTCCCCCGGGGTAAACCCCAACATACAGGCAGAGAGTCTTGGGGCTAACAAAAAGCCCACCCCAGCCCTCCGCCTCTCACCCGGATCAACTCCAGCAAAGAAAAGTGTCCAACCCCTCTCCAGGACTCGGGTTCCAGAGCCAACGCTATGTGTCGAGGTGAGCCCAACTATATCTAGCCGGTATCGCTCAGCCTCTTCCACAAGCTCCAGCTCCTTCCCCGCCAGAGAGGTGACATTCCATGTCCCGATAGCCAGTTTTCCCGTCCGGGGATCGGATCGCCAAAGCTCCCGCCTCGGTCTGCCACCCGATCCACAATGCACCGGACCCTTCACTCTCCTCCTGCAGGTGGTGGGCCCACAGTTGGATGAGCCCATGTCTCCGGTTCGGGCTGGGCCCGGCCGGGCCCCATGGGCGAAAGCCCGGCCACCAGGCGCTCGTCCACGGGCCCCAACCCCAGGCCTGGCTCCAGGGTGAGACCCCGGTAACCCTCCGGGCCGGGTACTCAGACTCTTTGATTGTGTCTCCATGAAGGGTCTTCTGAACCGTTCTTTGTCTCACCCCTCCCCTAGGACCAATTTGCCATGGGTGACCCTACCAGGGGCACAAGTGCCCCAGACAACATAGCTCCTAGGATCGTTAGGGCACTCAAACTCCTCCACCACGATAAGGTGACGGTTCAGGGAGGAGTGTTTATTTTGCTTTGGATAAAAGTGTCTGCTAATAGATGTAACTTAATGTAAAGTTGTAAATCTAAGACTTTACTCACTTTGTGCAACAAAAAATACCCAAAATACAAATCAGAATCACGGTGACGCCTGTCATGGCTCTAAAACGATGACTCTGCAACTAAAGATTAGCCCGATACTAAACTCGGTGTGTTAAAACCTCATCTGGTCATTTGTTGTGACGACTACAGTCTCCAGCTGCTAACCAGCTAATACACACAGCAGTGCCATAGTGAAAATGAACAAATAAAAAGAGAAATAATTTGGGCAACATCATGGAAAAAAAACGTGAGATTTGTTCTTAGCATTGCTTCTTAAATCACATTGCGTACATTTAATAGGACATTATTGTTATCATTGCTCCATCTGAAATACACAAAAACCTGAAGTGGTACCGGTTTATAAGATCAATGTCACACAGGTGGGTGGCAGTGAACTTAATAGGATTGTGGAAATCTCACCGAGTGAAGGCGCGTTACGACAAGCAGCAACAAGATGTTAACTGTTGGCTCATGAGGCAGCACTGGGTTGTGTTTTACTGCGTTTCAGTAAAAGTCTGTGGTTTCCAGCACCATGTCGCTCTGTTTTTGAAGTGTAAATCTGTTTAAATGCAGTCTTTTTAGATGCATTAAGTAAACATTTTATAATGAAAGAAACATAATAGTTTGGTCCAGGTGTCCAAACCTTTGATTGGTACTACAGGTGTATAAACAACTAGAACTACTAATGAACACTGGGAGAATACATGTATAACATTCTTATATAAAATCATCCAGACAAAATACTCCACCCATTTGCCACATCCAGCAGATTAAAACAAACACCCAGGAATTATTTGTAGTTTCCCTTTGACTTGAGTCTGTTGGGAGAGTAAAAGGTTTAAGCCCTGAAAATGGAAAGTTGGCAGCCTTTTAACTTTTAAAACTGGTATTTCTAGGAAGAGCACATCAGGTTTAATACCAGTAAGTAATTCTGTTTTTATTCATTGAGTTTTTATTTTCTAGGTAAAGGTTTCCAGCAACAGAGAGAGACTCTAAAGAAAACCATAACCGACAGGAGCCAAGAGCAGCAAGGTAACAGGTGTTCAAACACGCGTCTCTAAACTCAAACGTTTAACGTGAAATCTAAAAGTAAAACTCGGTTCTTTGTAATAATTTGTTCAGGGAAGCTGTGGAGTTCAAAGAAAAGCAAGAAACTTAAGAAGAAGAACTCTTCAAACTTAAACAGAGGTAAGACGTCTCTGATCAGGTTTAAAACGACGCTCTATCCATCTATGTTTAACTGGCTGCCGCTCCTCGTTTACCACCAGTGAAAGCCCACCTCAGTGCGGGGCAGCTGCCAAATGTCCACCACTGTCAGCATTACGCCCACGCATAAGCTGAAGTTGACACACCTCGTCTTTCTCACAGCAGCTTGTCCAGACTTGTTGTGTCACAAGTCAGATTAGACTTGTCTTCGCAGACGGGATCAGTGAGTGCTTAAATGGCTTGAAGGGACATGTGGTTTTAGGGTTCACACAGAGCTACACCTATACCGTTTAAAACGAATGACACACATGTTGTTGGAGTCTAACTGCTCATTAACTGGTTGTAGATGTTTTGACGCAGGACGAACCCTCTGATTAAAAACATGACTAGAATTGTTCAGATCTTTAAGGTTTCTTGTGTGTTGGGTTGGGTCAAAAGTATCGGGTAGTTACAGATCAGCAGCTCAAGAGCTCAAAGTGATTTGACAAACAGGTCTGTGATGTGTCACTAACTCCTCCTTAACCATCCCGTCAGACTACGATGACATCCTGACCTACGAGGAAATGTCTCTCTACCACCAGCCGGCTAATCGCAAACGCCCCATAGCTCTGATTGGTCCAGCAAACAGCGGCCATGATGAGCTGCGTCGGAGGCTTCTGTCCACAGATCCAGCCAAGTTTGCCGTCGCCGTCCCACGTAAGCCCACGCTCACATTAATCAGTTACGACCCGGCTCGTTGAGCCACAGCCCAAAATGGAGACTGATTGTTAGGAGTTTAAAAGTATTTTAATTAAAAAGAGACGTTCCTAATAAAAAACATCACACAAAACCAGACCAACCAAACAGCCTCAGGCCTCACCAGGCAAGCTTTTTGTCTGCACTGACAGAAACAGCCCATTATTACAGTGCAGACTTCTGCACAATCACATGGCTACTGAGGATGCAGAGGAGCATAACAATCACCAATTTCTGAAAGAATTAAAAAGCATTGTGCATGCCACGCTTTATTTACAGCAACACATGTCTTTTCTCAAGTCAAGCCGATAATAATTTTTAGGATTTTCTCTTTTCATGCTTCAGACACAACTAGAAACCCAAGGATACATGAGCGGAACGGACGAGAGTACCATTTCGTGAGCCGCTCCGCCTTCGAGACGGACCTGGCAGCAGAGAAGTTCATTGAATCTGGGGAGTATGAGAAAAACCTGTACGGCACCAGCACAGACTCCGTCAGACACGTCATCAACTCCAGTCGCATCTGCTTGCTCTGTCTACACACACGAGTAGGAGGCTGAACGTTTGTTACTGGGAATAAATTATTTTAGTCTGGAATGATAATTACAACCATGAGCTCATAAATGATGTGTTATTTATTTATTTTAAACATTGTTTTTCCTTCTCATTTGTTTCTCTGTCAGTCACTGCTGGTGTTGAGGTCCTCCAACCTTAAACCATATGTCATCTTCATCGCTCCTCCTTCTCAGGAACGACTACGCACCCTGCTGGCTGCAGAGGGGAAAACACCAAAGGTAAAAGCAGAGGATGAACTTGAACACACGGCCAATTACAGACCGGCGTCAGTGCTCTCTTAATTTTCTACATTTTTTAAATACATATTTTCTCAAAAATTAGATCAATTTATAAATAAACATAATTTGCAAAGTGACATACATAAGACTCTACAGCAGCAATAGAAAAAAGTTATACATGGGAGGTCTGTTTTATTGATTTAAAAGATGCATTTGTTACAATAGATCATTTATTTTCTAAATTGCAGGATTATGTGATAAAAGGAGCAGATCTAACTTGTTGAGGAGTTATTTGGCAAACAAAAAACAATTTGAGCAGTTTAGGAATCAAGAATCAGGACTTAGATTAAGTGTGGAGTCCCTCAAGGTTCAGGGTTGGGCCCTTAGCTTTTATTTTGTACATTAATGACATCTCCCAGATCACACAAGGCCCCTAGGCTCAAGCCATATCTAACCTGTGCATTTATCTGGGCCTGCCTGTGGGACGGGCATGAGCCAAAATAAGCGAGATCATGAATGCAAATTCACAGTGTGACGTAGATCTGCGAGGTTTTTCAAATCCTAGCGTTTCGACCTCTATTTTCTATAAGAAGCTAACACTGGAGATCCACGTAGAAGACTGTTTTCATGTTCAGCCTGCATGAAAAGCTCAGAGTGACCAATATTAATCAAAAAACATGAAAAAAAGTTTTTTTCAGTAAACCACACCTTTAATAACGTATATTTTTAACTTATTGTTCCATTTTTGACTTATTGTCTAGAACTTTGAAGCAAACACTTAATGTGACAAACACCAAATCTTTGTATGTCGCACAAAAGAAAGCAATAAGAATCATTCATGAAGTGAATGTGAAGAGCATACTAGCAGTTTGTTTAACATTAAAATTTAAAGATTTAAAATCTGTTATTCATGTTCAAAGCTAAACAGAAATTATTGCCAAATAGTTTACAGAAGAGATCTAATGATGGGGGTCGGAGGAAGGAATTTGATTTTTTTTAAGCATCTTAGTAGAAATTAAAAGCAGATGTGTATTTCAGTGCATGGATTAACACTATGAGTGATGATGACTTCAAATATTTTTATCCTCTAATTAATTGAAAAAACTTTCTAAAGAAAAGAAACGACAAAAATCTATATAAATCTTGACTTTTCTTAGTTATTCATTATAGCAGAAATTGAGAAAATCGTATAAAATAACCAACTTTTTACCGTCAGTGTCCTGACTCCTGAACATGTTTCTTGCTTTAACGTCTCGTTTTCTCACAGCAGGAGGAGCTGAAGGAGGTCATCGAAAAGGCCCGCGAGATGGAGCTCCATTTCGGCCACTTCTTCGATGCCACCATCGTCAACATGGATCCGGACCAGGCTTTCCTCGAGCTGCACAGGTTAATAGATAAACTGGACACTGAGCCTCAGTGGGTGCCCACATCCTGGCTGTGCTAGGAACTGGTTTCTCTACACAAAGAGTCTCAGGGATGAAGAAGGTAACTGCAGGAGAAAAACTGAAAGACGGTGATAAAATATCACTGGACTTTCACTTGCACATTTTTCTCCCGTTTAGGGGATCGGTACAACACGCTGCAGAGATGGACTTAAGTTTCTTTGATGTTCATTTGTGGGTGTGTGTCTTTTGTGATGTTTTTTCTTTGTTTTGTGGAAGTGTGTTGATTTCGGATTTTGCAAAATCTATTCTCTGACAAATAGAAATGTTTCTATCTTATTAGTAGTTATTTATAATTGTAAATATGTATTTTTAGACAAAGTATTATTAGAATTGGATGCATCACATCAAATCTGGTACATTCAACTTGAAAAGAGGCTTTAAAAATGAGAAATAGATTTTATGCAATCATGTCTTCCATTTAGAACAGGCTGTAGCCTGTAGTACTTTTCTTACACCAGTATCAGTGTTTTATCTTGTTTATACTAAAATAAGATGGCCTCGGGTTGGTTTTCATAGTACAACTGAGGTTATTTTGTACCAGTTTAAACAGCTTTATTTTCCTGAGTCTAAAAGCAACAAATACTTGCACTTTTTTCAAGGTGATTAGTCATTCATAAGCACAGGTTTGCAAAAGAGTTAATAAAAACATGTGATCAAGTGGATTTGTTTTATTCCTATTAGTTTTTTTTTATCAGTAGTTTGGGATGTATCCTCATGCAGAAACAACCAGATATATTATCTTTAAAAAATGCTGAGGAAAAGCTACAGAAACACAGATCAGAGCAGCATTCGATTTATATTTAGAACATCTTTTTATTTAGATGTCAAGCTTTGTTGACTCATACACAATGTTTTACAAGGTCAAAGCTTTTTACCCTCCACTGGAGTGACGGTAACCGCATGTGTTCCAGGTTTTCACAACACAGACTCTTACACTTGTTGAAATCTACAACCAGCTTCAGCTTTACAGCATGCAACGGCTCTAAATGTGTAAAATGTCTACAGGTGAACCAGTCACACACAGTGCTTCTTTAATTTAACACACAAACATATTTATAGTCTTTGTAGTCTATTTTTTTTTCATTAAGACAGTTTGTCTGTACAGCAACACGAGAGAACGTTCATACTTTCCAGCACAGGAACGGTTGAACACTTAAATCACAGATGAGGGGGGAAAAAAACATTTTATGAGGATAATTAAATTTGGTCAAAGAGACACAGAATAAATAAGATGAGTGTCGAACTACAGGGAGCTTCACTCAAACAGCAGGTCCTCATCCGTCTCCTCCGTCAGCATGTTGGCCGGCTCGGCGATGGGACCCAGTGCCGCCAGCCGGGCGGCGATCTCACGTTCTGTCCTTTCCCTGAGCTGCTTCTTCTTCTCCTGGATTTTCTTCAGCCTGGCAGAGCAGAAATTTAGATTGATTTGCTAATAAGGTAAATATAAAGCTTTAGAAGGATTGATGGATGGTTGGAAATGAACTTCATGATGCAGCTGCCATCACCTATAGAACTCCTCACGCTCTCGCTCATCCAGCTCTGTGATGATGTAGGTGAGAGTGCGGTCAATCCTGGGAATAATCACTGCAAAAGTGGGGTGAAGATCATTAATAGTAAACATTTTCTGGAGCTCTTGGAGAAAAACCTCATCACTTTTATATCTAGTTTGAGTTTACCGTGCTCGATGGCATTCACACGGCGGTTGGTGATCTTTATGGCTTCATCCAAGGTGACAAAAGATGTCTACAGACAAAATTTAAGCACAATTTTTTAAAATTCAAACACGAATTTAAATAACAGGCTGAGGTAATGCTATATTTGCAACAGCACCCCCTACCTGTAAGGAGGCCAACTCCACAAGCAGCTCAACAGCTCTAGCATAGTTCCTCTTCAGCCTGGAGAGCTGTTCTCCTCCCCTGGCCAAACCAGTGAGTTCATAACCTGACACACACACACACACACACTCTGCTGAGCTCTCTGAAGTTCACAAAAACTAATCTAGAAAATAATTCAGACTGAAATTATTCTCTACTTACTGTCTCCTCCTTCTTGATAGTGTTCAAAAACTGGAAGAGTGACTCCTGAAGGAATAAATTCAGCATGAATGGATTTTCTCTACAACTGCAGTGATGATAATGATCACGAGAAGAGGATTTCTCTGACCTGCCACGTTATCCTTCTTGGCTCGAACCTTCACCTGAGCTTTGTTGACATTCTGGATTACAGTTGTGCTGTAACAGATGGAAGTTGCTGTAACAAACCTAATAAAACATGGCTGTAATGTTGTCCTAATTCTTACCTAAAGTCGCCAGCTGTGAATTTGGCTTCAGCCAAAGAAAAAGCTGCTTCTCTCATCACCTCTCCCATCTTGGTTTTAGTCTAAAGGAATGAAGAATATAAGAAAGATTACATCATTAGAAAACTCATTTGCCTTGTGTGAGAAAGTCCAATTAAGAAGAAATGCATAATTAAACATCTTAACACAAGTCTGCATTAAATGCAACTTTCATAATTATTCTAAATATTAGATTAGTGTGCTAAAGTAACTGGAATAAGTGTAAAATATAGATGCATTCATTTCTGACTGACTTCAATAATTTTACGAAGGATCAGACGGAAGCGCATTGAGAGGGCGTCGGATTTCTTCTTGAGCAAACTGCGGCCTGTCTGAGCCCCTTTCAGCCGAGCCTTCATAATGGTCTGAGCCCTGAAAACACACAAACACACATTTAATTATACTTGACATCCTTAATTAAAATGGTAAAATAAATGTTTATTTTTAGTTGTTGATTTTAGCAACAATAACCCACTATTTAAGTAAATTCTGACATTTACAAAATTTGTCTATTACTTCTGATATGAACATAAAAATTACTTCCTTGTGCTTTCAATATCTTTTGGATGGTTGCCATGGTTTTTTATTTTTACACAAGAATGAGTGAGTTTTTCCTATACATAAACAGTCCAAGGGATGACGTGCTGTAATGAGTGTAAATAGTATATTTTTAAGATTAGTAGAACTACCAGCCTTTCCATGTAGCCTTCTTTAGACAGCAGATGGAAGCTACAGATCCTCAGTTCACACTTAGATGTGATGTTAGAAACATCACATGACACAAAAGGACTCTTCCTCTTTTAAACAGCAGACTAGCACTCATATAAACTATGAATATCACAGTGCAGCATTGTGGTCCAGTTTAGGGAAAGCAGGAAACCATTCCTCTCAGTATCTGGACTGCAATCAAACTAATGTAATACAGAGTTACAATTTATATTGGGCTAGTGACTACCAACCAAGTAACCAATGTACTTACATTCTAGAAGGAAATATGTCGATCCGATCCTTCCCAGACATCTTTTCGTGTTTTGGTCGTCTTTTGTTTCTACGCTTCAAACTTTAACCTATGGTGTTATTTGTAAATTATAATGTGCTCAATTATAAATTTATGATAACAAAAAAGCAGTTATTCGAGCAGGATCCGCGAACATATCAAGCTAATGGTCGTGATCTTGTCCGTCCGTGATGATCAGCTGGCCTCAGGTCATGTGACTGCCGTACTCGTTCTGCGCTTGCGCGTAGTGTGTGACGCGCTAACGATCCTTTCCGGGGCAAAAAATTAGCACACCCATGAATGTGAGCTAACGGGCCCGAGTTTTTCACCTAAAAGTCACCGAAAAAGAACACGGAGGGGCATTTAAACGCGTCCAGCACGGAAAATTCAACTTTATTATTATATAATTCTATGACACAGGTGAGTTTTCACTGATAGAGGCCATGTTTGGAGCGTCGAGGAGACGTCGCTGTGGGCTAAACATGTAGCCTCGGCAGCCGCATGTGATTTGGGAACCGGGTTAGCCAATAAAAGCTAACATATTAAAGGGTCTGCTTTTACTCGTAATTAAACTCCTATTCTCAATTAGGTTTTAATCGTTACAATAATTATTTGCTAGTGTTATGTAGAAATACTTTTCAACAGGCTGTGTTTCGCTTCCATATGTTCATCGTCATGCCAGTTTTTGCTTTTTTAAAAAGAGCAGATCTGTCAGCGTTGCATCATCCCTTTCATTCACTCACTAATTAGTTTAAAAACCAACCTGCTGCAAATAGTTTTAGTATTAGCCGGAATCTGTTGTATGGCTTAATTAGGTCTAAGACTTATGCATTATATTTGGGTTACTGTCTGTGATGAATTTGCAAACTGTTCATTACTGCAGAACTAAAGTTTACATTGAACTTACTGTTATTCAAGCTTTGTGGTTTGACTCTGTTTACTACTTATTCTTTATGCCCTGTGCAGATATTGTCCTGCAAATAATTCTGTTTCATATTTTCCGTTACTCTTAGACCACTGTGCTGTTCAGATAAGAGGTTCTGGCGTCTTTTACCACCACCTTTATGCACCAAGTTCAATAAATCCCCGCCTCAGTGGGCTTCTTTCATCATTTAAAATGTGTCAAAGAAATTATGTGTTTTCTTGGTGACTAAAACTCATTATTCTGTTTTTAACATACACCTGTAGTGCAGCTCTGACACATCATCAGTAGGGCTGGGTACTGTTAAATACTATACTAATACGATACTACTACTTTAACAGTACCAGGTTTTCAATACCAGTACCTTAATGATACTTTTTTTTGCTACATATATGTATAATTCTGAGAGAAAATAACAATGTACTAAAAGTTTTTTTAAATTAAACCAAAAAAACCTTGTTTTATGATATATTTATGCATTTATTATTATTACCGGTATTTATTGCTTATCTTGTGAACTTTCTGTTATGTCACACACACTCTTCCCCCTCACACACCTCCTGATGTAGCAAAGGCTGGAAGCTCTGGATCTGCTTTTTTTTTTTTTTGCAGTCGGACTGTACAGGCTGCAGCTCGCAAGTTACTTCCATGTGCGATGAGTTGCTTTGATGAGTTGCTTTGACTAATTGCTGGTATTCCTGTTTTTCGTGGCACAAATCTTATTGCATATGTTGCATTTTGCTCTGTTCCTACTTACCTTTCCAACATCTCACAACATCATACACCCTCATCCAGGCAACCCCACCAGGGCTGATCAGGCCCTGGCTTGTGTCTGAGCAGCCTGAGTAGTCCTGGGATCACTCTGCTTGATCCACAGCCTTTTTTTTTTTTTTTTTTTTTTTTT
>SSNR01000020.1:1367914-1397457 GCA_006937965.1 Callopanchax toddi | reverse complement strand
TTTTTTTTTTTTTTTTTTTTTTTGTAGCATCTGAGATGTTCTTGACAGCTTTTCTCATATGCAGTCCCTTAATTCCAGGCATCTTCAGCTCCAAACTGCCACATTCCCACTATCCTGCTGCAGCAGACTTTCTCCAGCCACAACAGCACATACATATATTCAACACTTGCATACGTGTGTATGTATATTAACGTTATTGTGTGTGTATACACATGTATGCATTAAAATTTAATTTCAGGAAGTTGTGCCGGCAGTAGACTGAAAGTAGCTAGTACTACAGATGAGTTTTATGTTGAAAAATTAAGTTTTTTTTTTTAAACAAATAAGCCCATGACATGCATGTTGGAATCTAAATCAAATAAACCTGATATCAAAATCTGTAAACTTGTTGATGTGCTGCACAAAAATGTTCATATAGTCAAGAGTGGCAGAGGAGAAGAAATCATCTTTGACTTTTCAGCTCTACATAATTTACCTTGTAATTGTGATGCTCTTTGTTATCAGCCATTTATTTGTATGAGAAAATACAGATTACTATGTTTTTAATTTTTTAAAGTCCAGTAGTAGCCAACTTTAAATATTAATTACTACTTTTGCCTGTTTGCGTTTTCACAGCGATGCCGGGGCTTAGCTGTCGATTCTACCAGCACCGGTTCCCAGAGGTGGAGGATGTGGTGATGGTGAATGTGAGGTCCATTGCTGAGATGGGTGCTTATGTCAGCCTTCTGGAGTACAATAACATCGAGGGAATGATCCTCCTGAGCGAGCTGTCTCGTCGACGTATCCGCTCCATCAACAAGCTCATTCGCATCGGCCGCAATGAGTGCGTCGTCGTCATTCGAGTCGATAAAGAGAAAGGTGAGTGCTAAAACTTTAACTAACATTACCAGATAGAATCCATAAAGATGTTGGAGGAAGGAGCTGCTGCTCCAACAGATGTGACTCTCCACAGCAGACTTATGTTAAATATGCCTCATGTCCATCTCTGATGCATCCAACAACTGCAGAGTCATCTGAATATTTCTCCAGACCTCTTCTTGTTGGGATAATGTTGTCCACACAGAAGTTTATGCAGCCTGTCTGTAGCCTCAAAACATCCTTGCAGAGTTTCATCAGCTTCCTTTGACCATCTCTTCACAATTCTGGTCACAGGTTGACACAGAATAGAGAAAAGCAAGGTTTTGATCTGCTTTGCTAAGAGCAGGTCAAGCAGATGAGCTGTATTCATCCCTGCCATTAGCACAGAATGGATCCAGTGATTTTTTTTCTCTGGTGGAGCAGTTGACATACTGTTGAAAGTCTTAGTCTCCAGATATTGCCACAAGTGCACTGGGTGCTTGGCAACAACTGAGCTTAGGACATCACATGCAGAATCAGCAGTAGCTGATGGCAGAATGTATATTGCTACTAGAACACTGATAAACTCCCTCGGCAGACAATATTGATGAAAACGTAAAGCTAGCAGTTCAGTATCTGAGCTGCAGAGGCAGTATTTCACAGTAGTATGCCCTCATCACACCATGTGTGTTTGACCAGCACTAGTAATCCATGTCCTTTGTTTTTTCCACTTCTCTTCAAATCTGTCATCATGTCATGTCAAAATTTGAGCAGAGAGATGTTGAAGTAATAGATTTGTCTTGGTTGTTTCACACAAATTATTGGCCATGATTGATTTTTAATAATCCAATAACCAATTATAAATTGGCTTTTTCGAGATGATCTGCTCCCGCTAACAAACAGTAATGATGAATAATCTGCGTAAATATAGATACGCTGCAAAGGCTACTGCTAGCAAAATGAGCATCGACGCATTAGCGACTAAGCTAACACAGCAGCTGACGCAGCACGCCAAGTCAAACAAGATGAACTGCAACCTGATCTGATGGACATAAAGACTGAGTTACTGGCGGGGTCATCTTACTTTTTCTGAATAATGATGGTTCTGTAAGAACACGGTCGTTTCATTAAGATTAACCCTGTTTTGTCATGTTTTCCCTCAGGATATATTGATTTGTCAAAAAGAAGAGTTTCTCCAGAGGAAGCCATCAAATGTGAAGACAAATTCACTAAATCTAAAACTGTGAGTCTTTATTTTCCTGATAAATGTTATTCTAAATGCTTGACTGTAAACTGTAGTAATTGTTTCATTTGTCAAAGACTGATAAATGATTTCCTTTTTGGTCATTTCCACTGATCTGATTGGATGTATTGTCTCCAGGTGTATAGCATCCTGCGACATGTAGCTGAGGTGCTGGAATACAGTAAGGACGAGCAGCTCGAGAGCTTGTACCAGCGAACCGCCTGGGTCTTTGATGAGAAGTACAAGCGGCCAGGATACGGGGCTTATGACGTCTTCAAACAGGCAGTATCGTGAGTCTCACAAAGAATCGCACAAAGATCTACATGTCTCAAGTTTCTTAGAGTTTTTGGCAAATATTTTCATTTTTTTCCAGAGATCCCACCATCTTGGATGGTTTGGATTTAACGGAGGAGGAGAGGGCTGTGCTGATTGATAACATCAACAGGCGACTCACTCCACAGGCAGTCAAAATCAGAGCAGGTTGGTTATTTTTGGGTAGATTATGTTAGAATTTCCCTGATTACCTTTTATGGGGTGAAGATGCAGCAATGATGAGTGGGATTTCCTCTCTTTCTGCAGACATTGAGGTAGCGTGCTATGGCTACGAGGGCATTGATGCAGTGAAGGAAGCTCTGAGAGCTGGGCTGGGCTGCTCCACAGAGGCCATGCCCATTAAGGTAATCTTATCGGCTCATTTTAGGGCTAATTGATTTTTTTTTTTCCTGAGTAGCACATGTAGTTGAGATCAAATTTACTTAGAAACAGCAGTTTTAATTGGTTTTTTCCTCATTTTACTGTAACTTACAGGATAATGATCTTTGTTGTTGCAGATCAACCTGATCGCCCCCCCTCGCTACGTGATGACGACGACCACCCTGGAGAGGACGGAGGGATTGTCTGTTCTCAATCAGGCCATGGCTGCTATCAAAGAAAAGATTGAGGAGAAGAGAGGAGTCTTCAACATCCAAATGGAGGTGAGAAAGTTCAGTTTTTAAACTAACTATAGGTCTCATAGGATATTATTTGAAGGGGAGGAAAGTTTAAACTTAAATTAGTATCCAGTCATTTGGTTTCTGGGAAGGTGTATTTAATTTTGGGAGGATAAAAACTATTTATAAACCAATGTCTTCAGTTGTGAGAACATTAACACGCTGATGGGGAGCATGGACCCAGGTTTTCTGATCCAACTAATTTCTGCTGTTGCTCAAATTAAATCATCTTTTTATATTTTGTGCACACAAACCAATAATACACTTCCTAATGGTGTCCAACAGCCTAAGGTGGTGACAGACACTGATGAAACTGAGCTCGCCCGGCAGCTGGAGAGGTTAGAACGAGAGAACGCTGAGGTGGATGGAGACGACGATGCTGAGGAGATGGAGGCCAAAGCAGAAGACTAGTCGGTCTTCAGATAAAGGCTGGTGAAGGAAGGAAAAGTGTGTGGACAGGCCTGGGCACCATTACTCCAACTCTCATTGCAAACATTAAAATGCATTTTATTACTTGATTGGCAAATGTCCCAGTTTGTTCATTTGTCCCGGAAAACATGGACAGAGATGGTTAAAGAACACAAACAGCAGTATGGTTTCTATTTTTGAGAACATTGAGTAAAACAGCTGTTTACAAGCAGTGGCCTTTGCTTACCTCCTGCTTGAAAGCCCAGTGTCTCCATGGCGCTTCATCTCTGGATGTGACTGACTGAAAGCTCATCCATCGACAGCTCTATATTCAGTGGTGACTTGGTTCACGAGGAATCAATAAAGTTCTGGAAATTTTCATCTCACTGTGTCTTGGTCAGTTAATGAAAGTACAGGATTCATTTTCCTGAAGTTAGACCAAATAAATCTGAATTTAAATTGTATTTTAAACTTTTTTTCCCCTCTGAGTTGCATAAAAAAATAAAAACAAAAACATAAAAAATGTTTTAATCAAATGTTCAACAATACAAAAAATTACAATGGAGGTCTTCACAACTTCAGATATTTTTCCTGTTCTTAGCTCTTCCTATAGTGGTTACAGTGTGTGCTTTTACAGCTTGGAGGTTGTCTTTACCCATAGACGATCAAACTTCTGTTAAACGGATTCATGTTGATGTGGTTTGAGGACATGAAAATGCCAACTTGTTAATCAGGAATGTGATGTACAGCCAATAGAAAGAGGCTTAAGTTGTGCCAACCCACAATAAATATCCCTGTAAAAAGAAAATATCTTTGTAATGCAAACTCTAAAAGTAACTTCTACTAAAATGTCAGACTTTTGTTTAAACGGGCCGATTTGTTATAGCTCACAAACTGTTGGCATGTTTAGAAATAACAGCACTGGACTAACAAACTATGGTCATGGATGTCTTGACAGCTTCCAAAAATCTGTTATTACATCCAAATAACACTTTATAATACCAACATGACCACAATCAGCACCTGCACACAGGCAAGGCGCTCAGAGCCTGAGTGTTCAAATTAAATCTGGTGAAACTGAGCAGAATCTGTAGTTACAGTCCGTTTGGGTTGACGTGATTTTACTACACTACTATACAAGGAGGAGGGAGGGAGGTATTTATCATCTTTCTGTGGGTGTGCATGCTTATTTCACCAGTCCAATCTTCTTTGCTTCAGTTTCATAAATGAGTAATCGCCACATCTTCACTATGAAGACCTCAGCTTCTTCATCGAGAACCTGAGAAGAAGATTTAGTTAAACGCAAAGACAAAGTGTCGCTCTTTTCTGACTTTGATCAGAAACATCAGACAAGAGAAAAATAAATATTTTTCACTGTAATCTGATGTCATTAAATATGAGCAAAGATACTACTCACCATAGCAACATCATCCAAAATACTCTGCGGCATACTGTGAGCCATCACCTGAGAACAACAAGCAACATTACCACTTTACTTTCACTTCAAATGAGAATAAAATAATTTAACGACAGTAGTATAATCAGTACCTTAGAGCACACAAAGTCCACTAATGTCGGCTCTTCTTCACCAATGTATTCTATGATTTTCTTATTGATCCAGGGACGAACTCGTCGCTCCATTAACGTCTGCAGAACAAGATCACGGAACAGGAAATGCTTTCAGATTTGAATATCTATTATTCAAACAGGGCCAGCAAGTAATTATTTCTGCTAGCTGGGTAAATAATCAAACTGCAAAGTCAAAAACTAAATTTTCTATATATGAGGTCTTAAGCATTGTAATTACCTAAAGCTAATATTCTAATTTCTTTGTAGCTACGTTACCCATAAGGAAAACTTGATATCAAAGAACAGACGGTTCCCTCTCCTCACCGTGTCGACCATAGACCAGTCCAGTGGGTAGGAGAACAGCTCTGGTTTTGCTGTGGGAATCTTTTCTATCAGGCTTTTGATGTGTTTGCGTTTCTCCTCGGCATTAGCTCCCTTTATGTTGGAGAGCCCAGCACCGTCCACACCGAGGCTCTTGTCGTCGTCGTAGTCCAGGGGCACCAGCTTGCGCTTGCGCGGTTGCTCATCTGCCTCTTCATCATCAAACTTGTTGAAGACACTGTCCACAGGAAGCTTCTTCCTTTTGCCTACATTAGGCTGGCTGGGGCTTCCTGTAGCACCTGATGAGGATATATACACTTAGCTACAGCATTCATCCGTCCTTTTTACTCAAAATGACTTATTATGTCATGTTTCTGCCATCATAGTAAAATTCAATGTGCACATATAGGGGTATTTCAGTCATTTTGAAGTGGCATTCCCTCAGTTATTTATACAGTAAGGACCATGCCCACCAGTGACATCACTCAAAATGAGCAGAGTCTCTAGGAACAGGAAGTGGTCCTCCGACTGGAGCAATAGATCGGTAGAGAGACACTGCTGCAGAATGGTGACAAATTTTCAGGTATTTAAAACAACTCCTGCTCAAAAAATCCATGCTAATGCTAACGCTATATTAGCCGTTTGTAAACCTCTACAATTTTCAATCAGTTTGTTTAATTTATGGTGTTAACGGTAATATATAGTAGCTCAGATGTTCTTTGGTTGAAACAAACTAAACAACGGTTATATGCAAAATTGTAGAGGTTTACAAACAGGTAATATAGCATTCTAATGTTGAGCAAGAGCTGTTTTAAATACCTAAAAATGAGCTGCTGATGGGCAGCAGCGTCTCTCCTGATCTGACTAGCTCCTATCAGAGTACTACTTCCTTCTCTGCTCACTTTGAGTGATGTCACCAGTTACCCTTTAAGGTGGAAAAGAAACAGATTCCTGTTTGGCTTCTCCAGCTGTGTGAAAAAAACACTACGATGTTCAAATAACTCAAGATGGAGGGAAAAACACTTATGTTGAGGTTTTTTTCCTTTGTACAGAAACTTTTAATTACTACACACCACTTTAAAGGGATATTCCACCCAAAAGTGAAATTTTGTCTGTTGCCATATTCCCCATATTTAGATAAGTGGGGAAAAAACTATTAGTAACCAGCCCAGCTGTTATCCTGATCCGGCAGTACTCCTTTAGCTTAGCAGAAAACAATGTAGAGTGAATGATAACAACTAGCATTGTGAGAAAAAAAAAGTCCTTAAAAAAGAAAAATCACTCAGTAGTGAGACTACTTCTGCTTGGTGACCTCAATAAACATATCGACTGTACGTGAAAATAAAAAAGTAACACGAAGGAATTACAGGTACTACTTTAGACTTGGGACTACTTAATGACAAAGCACAGCTGTAAGCCTCCGCACGTTGTTTGCAAACCTCAAAGACGAAGAAAAGTAACACAAATGCGCGAGCTGCACAGTGATTATCTTCAAAAACGTTACCGTTTTTAGCCTAGCAGCCAGTATTTGTGTTTACAGAAGTAGGTGTCTCTAGAGCCACTGCGACAGAATTGTTGCTCTTTTGCATGAATAATGTATACATCTTTAGAAGAAAAGTGTCAAATATGTTCCTCTTCTGCAAGTAATCAACTATTCCTTTTAGTTTTAACTACTTTATATTATCTTATGTATTTGACATATTCAGGGTAGTGTGTAGCTCAGTTGGTAGAGTGGCTGGTCTGGCAACTGGAGGGTCGTCAGTTTGATCCCAGCAAGACACTTAACACCTTGCCTACTGGTGGTGGTCAGGAGGGACTTTGTGATGATGGTGCATGGCATCCCCGCCTCTGTCAGTGTGCGTCAGAGCAACTGAGGCCACAATGTGTGTGTGACTGTTTGCGTTGTACAGCGCTTTCGGGAGTGTAGAACACTCTAGAAAGCGCTCTATAAATACAGGACATTTACCATATTTATCAAACTTCCTCCTTTTTCTCCACCCAGGCAAAATACGGTGTCAACAGCCTTCGAGTGAAAATTGTTTACATTAACGTTTGAGAATTTGACAGATTTTCTTTTAAATGATTAACCTAAAGCAAAGTCTAGATTCAATGAGTTAAAGTGAATTCCATAGGTAAAGTTTCTAACCAGTTTTTCTAGAGATAAGTTGGTAGTTTTTCTTTTATTTGTGCCTAAGGTCTAAAATGATCTCGTTCAAGTTAACTTTAACCTCAAAAGATTTGTCCCAACTGTTAAAATGAAGGATAATGAATACTGAATTAAGCATTTACATGAAAATGAACAATATTAGACTGATTTTTATTACTTCTAGACTCTGAGCTCTACCAGGAAAAGCTCGTCAATCAGAAAAAACCAGGTGTTTTAAACTCACCCAGTTTGAGGCTGAGACCGATCTTCGGCCGGTTTTCCTCCTGGGGCAGAGCGTCAGGAGGTGAGTTCTCATGAGGGATGATGATGCCACACGGAGACTCGTCTCCAGGAGTGTTGGGAGACACGTTGCCACTCGCTGATGACACTGAGGGAGCTGCTGTTATGGGCCGCATTGTGGGCTTCAACTGTGGTTTGGCATCCGAGTTTTCTTCACCGTTGTCATAATCCTCCTCCTCCTCACCCTCCTCCACCTCGTCATCAGAGTGACTGGGTCTTGAGCGGGATTCTATTTTCTCCTGCTCCTGTCTACGTTCCCGGTGCTCTCGGGAACCTCTGTGGCGTTCCCGTTGCTCCTCAGGTTCCGGCTCTTGAATGATGGGGGGCTGTCTCAGACGCTCCTCCTCCTCTTCCTCCATCTGGACCAAAAACAAGCAAAAAGAAAAACGCGCCACACAATCACTGCATTTTACAGAAAAGAAGGTCATCAGATAATTAAAGCTGAGCATCTTTTGATGTGCACAGATGCAAAAAGGCTCAAATGATAAAGTGACCTTCACACAAACAACACACAGCACTCTCTCTCAGTACAGCCACAGACACATGATTTTAACAGCCAGGCATACCCTGCGTAGCTCTGCGTCTGGGTCTGGGTGTCCCTCGTCTAACAGCCTCCGTCTGATCTCCTCCAGCTCCTCCTTCTCTCTCTTCCGGTCACGCTCATCTGCCTCCATCTCCTTCTCTCGGTCTCTGAGACGCTTCTGCAGTGCACTGCCCCTAGGGGTCATATTGAAAACATCAGCCTGCAGAACAATGAGGAGCTGCAGCGTTACATGAGCTGCTGGGTCACAGACACTCAACAACACATGGATTACTTGTAATCATTGTTTAGGTGCTCACACCTGTCACAAAGAATAACAATGTCAATATATAAAATTGTATTATTTGGTAGAATTTTTTACCATTCAGTTACTAAACAGATTTCAACAATCTACGCAGTTAAAATGTTCTTTTGTATAATTTAACTCCCTATTGTTGTTGCTCACCTGTAATACTTGGGGTCGTCTCTGTCGTCATCATAGTCTTCAAGGAACTCTTTCAACCTTTTGCCTTCTTTTACCTGATGAACCATAGATGTATGGGCTTTATTTATATTAAATCTATAGTCTAAGAAAAGAGCGACTGGTTTTCTGAACTAAAACAAGAGTAGAAAAGTATGCTGACAACCTAACATATGTATTAAAGCTTCTCAAAAAGAAAAAGTGCAAGTTTATAAATTGAAATACATTTAAATCTGAAAGAAAATCAGCTGAAATATGAGCTTAAGTGCGAATTTGAAATGGTAACTGAGCTGTACAGGTCTGTGCTTGTGACTTTTCAACGATTTCTCACCATTTCTCGTCTGCGCTCATCTTCTCTTTCGGCCTCCTTGGCGTAATCTCGGGCCTTTTTCCTCTCCCTCAGCTCCCAGTTTTTTAGGCGCTTAAAAAATATATAATAAAACAATGTTTGGTACAGAAAATTTTATATTGATTTCTAAATAATTCCTTAAGGAATCTGATATTTGAATATTAAAGACAAGATTTTTTTGCATTAGAATATAAAGTCATCTAATTTTGGTATGTCTTGAGGAATATTAAAGTTTTTGTTTTGGCTCCTCCTACCTCCTGGTATGCTGCCTCTTTATCTCGGAGTTTTCTCTCCAGCTTCCTGCGTTCGTAGGCCTCCTCTTCATCCTCTTGGTCCCGCTTCTTTTCTCTTTCTCTGTCTCGACTCAACTCCCTAATAAAACAAAGTTCAGGATGAGATTCTGTACAAAAAATACTGTAGTGCAAGACTGAGTACAGTATTGAAGAGGGGGTTAGCTTATTTATCCCAATAAATAAACAATATTCTGATAAAAAAAAAAGTAATCTTACACACCAAAATATATAGAAAGCCGTTTTAGTCAAATTTTAAAAGGTTTACTAGTGAATTGTGAAAATACCTGTCTTTTAATTGTTTTGAACTGGTGTCCAGAACTTGAGTGCCTAAACTGTAATAGATTGTCAAATTAAGACTTTACCATTAAATTAACTTTACATTTCATAAACATCTAAATGATATGAGGTTTATGTGTTGGACTGTGACATGTGAGGTCTTGTTTACTTCACCTGGATCGGCTGCGATCAACACTCCTGTCGCGGCTCTTGTCTCGTTCCCTCCCCCGCTCCCTCTCTCTGGTCCTGCGTTCGCGGTCCTTGTCTCTGTCTCTTGACCGTTCCTGCTCCCTCTCCCTCTCTCTTTCCCGTTCTCGCTCCTTTTCTCTCTCACGGTCCCGCCGTTCTCTTTCCCGCTCTCGCTCTTTTTCGCGCTCCCTCCGTTCTCGCTCAAACTCCTGCCGCTCCTTCTCTCGCTTGTCTTTCTCCTCCTCTAGTTTCTGGAGAGCAAAACACAGACAGGTTCAGCTGATGCCACACAACAGCTGAGATGCGTTTGCTGTAAGCTTTCAAATGCGCACAGATCAAGTGGTTTCCAGATTTTGAGGGGTTTCACAAAAGACCATGCCCTGTTCTAATGAGTGCAAAACTACAATTCTTAACTGGGAAAAACGTGGTGCAAAGAAGTCTCACAGAGGCTTTATCATTCATCCTAAGCAACATGATGCAGTCTGTTGCTTCAAACTTGCAGGATAAAACTACATTTAGCAAGAATTTAACTGGAAACCACTCAAATGGTCGGAAAGATCTGTGGAACATGACCAAATTTTGGCATTTATAACAAGATCAACGCAGCAAAAGACAATACTTTTCTCTCCTTAAGATTCCTTCTTTCAGAAACAAAGAAAATAAAAACAGAAAACAGGCATCAGTTTTTTTTTTGTTAAACTAGTTGTTTGTGACTTACAGGTGTTGAACTATGGACTCAGCCCTTCGCTGCCCCTACAAGCCTTTAAAGTTAGGCCTGGGAGGAAAGCAGGTCACACGGTATACAAGGAAAAAATGTTATGGGGTTTTGTTTTCTTGCTTAAGCATCATTATAATCATCAACAATATCCTTTGTTTCAAAGGGTAACATGGCATTTGGTGGTTATAAATCAAGAAATGAACATTATTTACATTTCTGCACAGATAAATAAAATTGTAGAAGCAGTCTTACCCCTGCAGAAGTCTTCATCTGCTCTTCTTGACTAACCGTTCACACACACACACACACCATGACTGCATTCAACAGGCATTACACACAAGGCTTTTCTGAAATTCAGAGAGTACGCTAAAATATAATTAACTAAAATAAACCAATGTTTTTGTGTCTTTAATTTATCTTACGATTGTAGTGTTACTTATATAAAAGTCATGGCATCTATTTTTTAGTTAATCTACTACAATCACAAGCCACTAACTAAAAGAAAAGCTGACTGATGAAGCACCTTGGGTGTAATTTAACTCAGAAAAGGAAAACTAAAAACAAGGCAGATATGAGCAATGACCTTTGAGTTTTAGTAACGTTTTTCTACTTAAGCTCAGTTGTTTTGGGGCTTCATGTCAGGCGAGGTACTTTTCACCCAGCTCGGTATTTCACAGCAGACGTTTTTGATTGGACAAAATAGGGAAAGCACGGGGGCTGAATTCCATTTCTGCTGCTGTGCATGCTGGTTCCAAATGGAATGCAGCCCTTGTTAATACACCTGTGCTTTCCCTACTCCATCAAGTCTAAATCTCTGCTGTAAAAAAGACTTTCTGAAGCAGAGCATGGCGTTTATGTAAAGCTACCTTATTTTTGTTGTCAGGTGTGATTGCTTGCACAAGGATGGTGCATCCATAAGAATCATTAGGAATTATTTTCTTAGGTTGTTAGAATGCATTCCAACATCTTACTCAGTATGTTCAAGTTGTACCTAAAATCAATAAAAATATGAAAATTAGTTTTTACTTTAAGTGTTTTAAACTAAAAACTAAATGTAAAAACTTGGTGTCGGAATCCAATCAACTAAATTCAATCAAATTTAGAAGCAGAATCGTAAACAACTCCTCTGACAAAAAGTCCCAAATGTAAACAACACAAACCGAGTGCATGTTTTCCCAAAATGGCTCGTCATTTATCTGCTTTTGTTTGTTTTGTAACTACAGCCATCTTTTATATAGTGTATGCTTACTTACCTCTGTAGAGCTTGTTAAACAAATGCCTGACTCACCTGCGTTAAACTTTTAATAAACTGCCTCATCAGCCAAACATTTTCATGTCTTCTCTGGTTATTGGTTTAAATTTTAGGACAAAATTTGTTTCCAAATGTTTTATTCAATAAAATCAAGACACTGTTCTTTATGTTTTCGATTAAACCTACGCTCCACTTAAAGGACGTTAATGTCAATAAAGGCGTCGTCTATAGGTTCATCTCTTTATGAGGTGTACAAAGTCAGTAAACTATCTTGAAAAATTAATTAAACAAATAAGAGACAGTATGGTACATAGTAAGAAGAAATAGATGAGATAGACCCAACCACACACACACACACTCACACACATAGAGAACTTACCTTGTCAGTCTTCAGCTCATCATGCTGCTGTGGAGAGGGCGCCCCCACTCCAGACTAGCATATTAAAGGTTACAGCAAAAGTCACTGCAGTTGTTACTGAGTCCTTGTGCTTCAACATGAACACCATTAAGACAGACCATAATTTAAGGAGAACTCACACAGGTTCACTGACTCTCCAGAAGTCCAGGGAACAGCCAACGCTGGCATTCCTTCAAAGATTATATTTATAATGTCAAATTACTGAGTTAAGGAGTTTTGAAGCCCTGATCACTGAAGAGCTGTCCAGTTGCCCCAGTGCAAGTCCTCAAGAGGGGGACGCCCAGTATATGTATAGAATAAAAGGAGGATGATACTTACATCCTATCCTGGCAACTTTTTCCAAAGCTCTGAGATTCATCTCGCTTTAGTCACCATATGATCACTATCATAATGGTGGGGTTTAATGAATAGATTAGCTTTAGGTAACTTTACATCGTCTCCATGCATTTTTGTGTGATGAATGATTTAATGGATCTAATGGTTACACCTAAAAGTTTCACTACGGAGGTCACAGGTTTGAAATTAGACCTGAGAAAGGTGGCAATTATACTAGTTATGTGTTGTAATGGTTGAACGTGAAATATTCTGTTCTCTAAATACTTTAGAGAAAGCCAATTAGTACACGCAGTACGCGTTACATATTCAATGTGAACTACGTGAGAAACTTCTGTCCAAAACCTGTAATGTCAACTACAAGATTAAAGAAGTCACTTTACCTTGTGAGTGTCACGAAATTTACTAATCTCTCTGGAAATCAGGTCTCTCTTGTCCTCTTCAATGTCAATTGTGTTAATGTCGTCCTACACAGAAAATATATAGAAAATAATGTTACTTCACGTTTTAATTCAAAGAGGAAAAGTTATACAAGTTGTTTTTTACGTCTAATTGTCTGTGGCTGTACCTCTTCTTTCTTTTCCTTTTTCTTCTTTCGCCGTTGGGACTCTTCATCCTGAGAAGGCGCGTTAAGTTCTGCAGCATATTCCCGCATCAATCCATCAATGAGTTCTCTGACTGTCTGATCTCTTTTCTTTGTCTCCTCATCGAGAACTTCTTCGTCATCTCCTTCCTCTGCCTTCTTAGTCTGACAATACAGAAAAATAATTCAAGCTTAATTTAAAAAGTGTTCTATATTTTAGACATTACAATGACTTTGTGTTTTATGTGAGCTGTGTGTTGCAATTTATGGATCTGGAACAGGGCAAAGTGTGTGAGAGCATATAAAGGCAGACTATTAAATTTTTTACCAGCAACACTGACTCCTGAAACCTCTTACCCCATTGGCAGTCTTCTTCTTGGCCTTCCACTCATCCAGCTGAGATTTAGTCTTTGCATCCACCTTCACAAGCAGGTTCTTGTCTCCAATCTGCAGGTCGTGAAGTAACCGCAGGGCTCTCAAGGTGGATTCCGGCTCTTTGTACTCACAAAAACCAAAAGCTGCAGCAGAGTTCAGTGGGAATCAACGTAAACAACATTTCCTAAAAAACTGACATTTATAGTTTGACAGGAGAAGAAAAGAAAAATAATGTTTTTGTTTTAACTTGTACATCCTTAGTTTTTGGCCTATGGAGTTTTCTATTCCCTAAGACAGTGTGAGCAGGTCAATAGAACGTTTTTTTTTTTGTGAGACTTTGTTGTATTTCACCATTTTGGGCCACAGTGGTTTTAAATGAATACGGGAACAGCAAATTAAAAGCTGATCACTCAAGTTGCCAACAGATAAAGGTTACTCAGACCTACTGATGGTTGCATTTCAGACTATAAATTACCTTGAAGCTTGCCAGAGGCTCCTTGGACTCTCTTCCAGCTCAAAACAATGCCACATTTCTGTAAAATCACCACAAAAACAAACACATAAATAAACAAATTCATTCATAAATATATAAATATACAGTAATGTTAAATCTAACTTAATAAAAAATAAATGATGAAACACGAAAAAAGATTAATGTAAATTACATTGGAAAAAACAAAGTTTCATTCAAGTCTCATTAAAAATTAACTCTAAAGTGATGCAATATGTGTGTGTGTGTGTGTCTGTGAAAGTTTTTAAAGGTCTCATATTATGCACTTTATATCCACTCTTCTGTTACATCTCAGTGATATGTTAAACATATGCTCAAATTGGCCCTTATTGTAAGTGCAGCTGTTGTTCTTCCACCCCTCATCCAACCTCCTAAAGCAAAACCTTCGTCGGAGACGTCGGTGGGTCTTCAGGGACTCAGATGAAGGGAGTAAAAAAAGACTTTTGTGCTCATTGATGCAACAATGTACGGAGCAACTGTCGTGCTTTGCTCGTAGCTTTGCCATGACTGTTTGCAAACATTTGCAAGGTTGCGTGCTCCCATGGTTTATAAAGGGTGGGGGTGGGCTCAGGTAACCAAAGGTGCTCGTGATTGGTTCTGTCCCCTAGAGAAGAGTGGTCTTTTTCCTTCTTGAGCAGGGAAAAGATTTTGAAACCACCCGTTTTAGCATTAGCTCAAAGAACATCTTCCAGAAATAATAAGAAAGTGAAAACGGTGAAAATATTTTCTCAATTTTGTGTCTCATACACAATCTTTGGGACAGATATGACTGTTAAAAGACCTTTAGAAAGTGAATTTTGCCTAATATAGGACATTTAAGGTTAATTTTAAGCTAATGTATCATTTATACATTTTTAAAATCTCACCGCCAGCAACTGTCTGATGAGCAGGTCTGAAGCTTTTTCTGAAATGTTCCCCACAAACACAGTGGTGGTGGGCCCACCGCTCTCTTCATCTTTGGCTCTCAGAGCAGAAAGGTCTTTCTTTGGAACAGGAGGCTTACTGACAACTGGAACAGAAGAAACCATAACAGGTGTAGGAGTCATGATGCCCATGTGAACAGGGATCATTGGAGTTCCTGCAACAGCCAAACAAATTACACAATGTCAAATAGAAACATCTGATAGTTGTTGGAAATTACATGAATGAAATAAACACAAATTATGAAAGAACCTACAGGTGATTGCATTTTGAATCCAGTCAAGACACTTTTTATTCACCAATCAAAGGGCTGCTTGTAAGTGAGACAGGTGGATGCTTACCAGTGGGGAAACCAGCATATTGAGGAGGAATCCCAGGTGGAGGCAACAGCGGTCGGTTCAAATGAGGGGGGAAGGACATTCTGAGGGTGGCTGTGGCCTAATAAAGACACATTAAAACCTGTTAGTATTTTATGACGTAAAGACATCCATATATCTCACATAAAGTACAGTACGGGCGAGCGTTAGCCTATCTGAAACAACAATAAAAACATTGAACGGACTCTATAATTAACCTTACGAACCGATTGTGACTTTTACTTGACTTTGCTAGAAAACTGAAATTGGCCTAACTTAGTGAGATGGCATTCTTTAATTATAGGTCACGAAGTCCATCGTTTCTTACAATAACAAATTCCCAAGAATATGGAACGAACAACCACAAACAAGTAGCTAAGTTAGCTAAAGCTAGCACTGAGCACGTTACCCGATGCAACACCGGTAAAGCTAAATAGGCTAAAACTAACATAGTTGATGTTACTTAACGCTGACTTTGCGAGGCTAAATATAATTCCCGGGTCATTCTAAAAATGTCCACATATACTTACCACTTAATCAGGTGGCGAATAAAGAGGTAAAGTCTTATTTAAAATGTTAACTATAATGGAATTGCTGTTAACGTTAGGAACGCCTGGTTAGCACGCTAGCTGGTCGCGGGCCCTCAAAAACATTGACGCAAGCGCTTTACGCGCCACAGAGCAGTCGCGCTTGTTTTAGGCACCAGGATGTGGCCACTGGACGGAGCTAATTGAGAAATGCAGAATAAAGTATGAAATAAAGCACATGTTGTGTTCGAAATGTTCACTCCGTCACCATATAGTTATTTTAATCACAAATATACATTTTCTACGAATATACATGGTCATCATCTATCTATCCATCCATCCATCCATCCATCCATCCATCCATCATCTAATGAAATGCCATAGATGTCGCCAAATGTCATCGCTGCTGCAAGAAGCTGGCCACGGAGCCGAGCAGCATTCCCACCTCCAACATGACATCTCCCCGTTCTCCCTGTTGCTGTTTACGATGTAAACAAGTTGTCGACTTTGCCAGAATGCACCCCGCTGGATTTCATTATGTGTGAGCACTGTGCAGTGTGCGTTCACTTTACACTGGAGCAGGTTTTTCCTTAATAGTCCAGTCAGATCCCTACCAGTTTCAACGGGTTCAGATACTCTCACACCGGGCGAGATAAGATATCTCATAACAGTGAAGCTCATCATGCCAAATAAATAACGTAATTTTCACACACGTAAACCTACATTGGAACAATATTATATAGTAAATAATTACCTCGCAATTCACTATAGTAGACAGTAAGCATGCACTCCATGGTGAAATAAAGGATTATCAATCTATGAACACATCACATTTATCATCAGGTCCATCACAGTTAGCAGTCTTCCTCCCAAAAACTTATGAACATTAATCTTACCTGGTAAAACGAGTTTGCTGTAAATTATTTTGGATGTTATCCCTTCTATCTCCGTCCTCGGTCTCCATTAAAGTTTTTTTTTTTTTTTTTAAAGAAGAAGAGCTTAGCTGCCAAGCACAGCAAACTATTACAATTTTACTGTGGGGAAAAAAGCAATAAAAGAATACTAACTGGCTTGTTTTGACCAACTTCTCAGGAGATTCAGCTCCATGAGCGGCGTGACGTCATGCGCAAAGGGTCTTAGAAAACTTTCCATGATGTAATACGTCAACACGCATGCGCAGTTGATTTGCCTTTGATGTCTAGAAGTCACAAAGCCATATACAGATCTAGAAGCTTTACAGACACATCTCAAACCAGTAGCTGCACGCGAATACAATTTTCGGAGTAAATATGCCGTTTTTTATGGTTGGTTTTATGTTAGGGAGTGTTGTCACTAACACTGTTAGGAACATTTTTGAACATTTTACTGAAAAAACAGTCCATGATGAATTTGCAGAAAAATCCAATAGCAGTTTAGCTAACCAGGATTTTGATAGTAATCCTACTGTCACTTCTGAAAACAGAATAAATTCAAGCAAAGAAAAACCGCAGGCTGTTTTGCAAATGGACGGAACATTTGAAACACAGAGCAGCCCTGGAGGGACAGTGGACCTACAGGAAAATGTCAAACAATCACAGGAGATCACTGAATCACAGGTAAATATCAGGGCAGAAGACAAACAATTTGTACCAGAGAAAAATATGGATGAACCAATTACAGAATCTTGGAGAAATATTAATAAAACAATGAGGAAAATCACTCAACTAAAGAAGCGGAGGGATGATATGAAAAGTGAAATAACTCAACTACAGAAAAAGTTGAATGAATATTGGGGGGAAAGAGCTCAATCACAGAAATCATTCCTGAAACATATTGCGGAACTTGAAACCTCTGATAGTTCGGATGAAAGTTTGCTTGATTTAGAGGAAAATTTAGAAGAGAATGATGACAGTGAAGAGTTATCATCAGACCATGAAGAGGAAGAAATCCAAGAAGAAATAGATCTGGAAAAATCCCAAATAGAAAAACAGATGGATGAAAAAAGAACTGCTGAAATAGAGATGCAGACAATAATGCCTGAATTACAGGAAAACATCACATCTGAAATGAAAGATCTATTATGGAAATCATTCCTGGAAAATATTTCAAACTCTGATAATTCAGATGAAATAACTGATGTAGGAGAACATTTAGGAGAAAATGATGACAAAGCATCAATCACTGTAGAAGAGGATGGTGATGATACCATTTCAAAAAGTAACAGTGAAGAGTTATCTTCAGACCATGAAGGGGAAGAAATCCAAGAAGAAATAGATCAGCAAAATGCTAGAAATGAACAAATGCTGGATAGATATAGAAACTTTTTGCAGAAAATAACGCGAATTTCAAAGGAAAACATCAGATCTGAAATGAAAGATCTATTATGGAAATCATTCCTGGAAAATATTTCAAACTCTGATAATTCAGATGAAACAACTGATGTAGGAGAAAATTTAGACGAGAATGATGACAAAGCATCAATCGCTGTAGAAGAGGATGGTGACGATACTGTTTCAAAAAGTAACAGTGAAGAGTTATCGTCAGACCATGAAGGGGAAGAAATCCAAGAAGAAATAGATCAGCAAAATGCTAGAAATGAACAAATGCTGGATAGATATAGAAATTTTTTCCAAAGAATAACGCACATTTCAAAGAAAAACATCAGATCTGAAGTAAAAGGTATATCACGGAAATCATTCCTAGAAAAACATTCAAACTCTGAAAAATCTGATAATTCAGATGAAAGACTTTGTTTAGGAGAAAATTTAGACGAGAATGATGACAAAGCATCAATCGCTGTAGAAGAGGATGGTGACGATACCGTTTCAAAAAGTAACAGTGAAGAGTTATCTTCAGACCATGAAGGGGAAGAAATCAAAGAAGAAATAGATCTGGAAAAATCCCAAATAGAAAAACAGATGGATGAAAAAAGAACTGCTGAAATAGAGATGCAGACAATAATGCCTGAATTACAGGAAAACATCACATCTGAAATGAAAGATCTATTATGGAAATCATTCCTGGAAAATATTTCAAACTCTGATAATTCAGATGAAATAACTGATGTAGGAGAACATTTAGGAGAAAATGATGACAAAGCATCAATCACTGTAGAAGAGGATGGTGACGATACCATTTCAAAAAGTAACAGTGAAGAGTTATCTTCAGACCATGAAGGGGAAGAAATCAAAGAAGAAATAGATCCGCAAAAAGCTAGAAATGAAAAAATGCTGCGTGTATATCAAGAAATAATGGCTAAATTAGAGATGCAGCAAAGAATGTTTAAATCATAAGAAAACATATCAATGAAGAGATTGATTATGGAAATAGTAACTGGAGAAAAAAAACTGCTGAATGGTTGGCTGCATGGTGGTGCAGTTGTTAGTACTGTTGCCTTGCAGAAGGTCACGGGTTTGAATCCCAGCTGCGGCCTCTCTGCGTGGAGTTAGCATGTTCTCCCCATGCATGCGTGGGTTTACTCCGGGTGCTCCGGTTTGCCCCACAGATCACAACATGCCCTATAGTTGGTAATCCAGGAAAGAGGAGTATGAGATTCTTTCAAACAGTCACAGTGAAGATTTATCACCAATAAGCACTGGTCCTCTCCACACACAGCATGACTAAAGATGCACAGACTGAGAGGAAAATAATGAGAACAAGGAATCAGCTGAATTTGGAATAAATAATTCAATTTAGAAGAGAATGATGACAAAATTTCAATCGCTGTAGAAGAGGATGGTGATGATACCATTTCAAAAAGTAACAGTGAAGAGTTATCATCAGACCATGAAGGGGAAAAAAATCAAAGAAATAGATTCGCCAAAGGTAGGGATGAAAAAATGCTGCATGTATGTCAAGAAATAATGGCTAAATTAGAGATGCAGCAAAGAATGTTTAAATCATAAGAAAACATATCAATGAAGAGATTGATTATGGAAATAGTAACTGGAAAAAAAAACTGCTGAATGGTTGGCTGCATGGTGGTGCCGTTGTTAGTACTGTTGCTTTGCAGAAGGTCACGGGTTTGAATCCCAGCTGCGGCCTCTCTGCGTGGAGTTAGCATGTTCTCCCCATGCATGCGTGGGTTTACTCCGGGTGCTCCGGTTTGCCCCACAGATCACAACATGCCCTATAGTTGGTAATCCAGGACTCCCTTGTAAAAGAGATTCTGATTCTCAATGGGACGTTTCCTGAGTAAATAAAGGTTAATAAACAAATAAAAATCAAACTCTGAAAACTCAGAGTTCAGATGAAAGACTTAGGAGAACAGGGCTGCATGGTGGCGCAGTTGGTTAGCACTGTTGCCTCGCAGCAAGGAGGTCGTGGGTTCGCGTCCTGGCTCTGCGGCCTCTCTGCGTGGAGTTTGCATGTTCTCCCCGTGCGTGCGTGGGTTTCCTCCGGGTACTCCGGTTTCCTCCCATAGTCCAAAGACATGACTGTCAGGCTAATTGGGCTGGTAAATTGTCCTTAGGTGTGAGTGGGTGTGTGGTTGTTTGTCTCATTCGTCTCTGTGTGGCCCTGTGATGGACTGGCAACCTGTCCTGGGTGTCCCCTGCCTCTCGCCCCTTGACCGCTGGAGATAGGCACCAGCTCCCCCGCGACCCTCTGTGGAGGACTAAGCGGCTACAGAAGATGGATGGATGGATGGACTTAGGAGAACATTTAAATGAGTATTATAAAAAAAATCTATCAATTTAGAAGAGAAAGAGGAGTATGAGATTCTTTCAAACAGTCACAGTGAAGATTTATCACCAATAAGCACTGGTCCTCTCCACACACAGCATGACTAAAGATGCACAGACTGAGAGGAAAATATTGAGAACAAAGAATCAGCTGAATTTGGAAGAAATAATACAATTTAGAAGAGAATGATGACAAAATATCAATCGCCGTAGAAGAGGATGGTGATGATACCATTTCAAAAAGTAACAGTGAAGAGTTATCATCAGACCATGAAGGGGAAAAAAAATCAAAGAAGAAATAGATCCGCAAAAAGCTAGAAATGAAAAAAATGCTGCATGTATGTCAAGAAATAATGGCTAAATTAGAGATGCAGCAAAGAATGTTTAAATTATAAGAAAACATATCAATGAAGAGATTGATTATGGAAATAGTAACTGGAGAAAAAAAACTGCTGAATGGTTGGCTGCATGGTGGTGCAGTTGTTAGTACTGTTGCCTTGCAGAAGGTCACGGGTTTGAATCCCAGCTGCGGCCTCTCTGCGTGGAGTTAGCATGTTCTCCCCATGCATGCGTGGGTTTACTCCGGGTGCTCCGGTTTGCCCCACAGATCACAACATGCCCTATAGTTGGTAATCCAGGACTCCCTTGTAAAAGAGATTCTGATTCTCAATGGGACGTTTCCTGAGTAAATAAAGGTTAATAAACAAATAAAAATCAAACTCTGAAAACTCAGAGTTCAGATGAAAGACTTAGGAGAACATTTAAATGAGTATTATAAAAGAAAAATCTATCAATTTAGAAGAGAAA
The DNA here is from genome assembly GCA_006937965.1 of Callopanchax toddi. Classification (NCBI taxonomy): domain Eukaryota; kingdom Metazoa; phylum Chordata; class Actinopteri; order Cyprinodontiformes; family Nothobranchiidae; genus Callopanchax; species Callopanchax toddi. Next base: position 1,376,074 of record SSNR01000020.1, on the reverse strand, counting down.
GAGGAGTATGAGATTCTTTCAAACAGTCAAAGTGAAGATTTATCACCAACGAGGCCGGATGTAGGCATGGGCAAGGGGGGGCATTGCCCCCCCAAATTCCATGACTGCCCCCCCCCCCAAACGCGATTGCATGCAGAAATAACAAATTTAAAAAATCTTTCAGTGAAAAATGGTCAGAGTGAGCGCTCTCTTCCATTTGTCCTCATTCAAAGTAGCTACTGATGAATGACACAGAAAGAAAAAAACCAAAAAAGAACAAAAAACAAAACACAAGGAACACATGTTGTTTAATGATTTTGATTTGTAATGATATTTTGTTTGTTTAATTGATTTTATTTGTTTTATCATGTTTGATTCTGTTTTCTGTGAAGCACTTTGTGATTTTTTCTGTGAAAGGTGCTATATAAATAAACTTTACTTACTTACTCAAAAAGAACAAAAAACACAAAAAATAACAAAAAAACACAAAAAAGAACAAAAAACTAAACAAAAAACAAAAAAATACAAAAAAGAACAAAAAACATAAAAAATAACAAAAAAACACAAAAAAGAACAAAAAACTAAACAAAAAACAAAAAAATACAAAAAAGAACAAAAAACATAAAAAAGAACAAAAAAACACAAAAAAGAACAAAAAACACACAAAAAAACAAAGAACAAAAAAACAAAACATAAAAACACTAAAAAGAACAAAAACAAACCAAAAAAAACACACAAAAAATAAATAAATAAAAATAAACAGATAATGCAGCCTCAACAGGGCATAATCCAGTGTCCTACTTGTGCCGGTCCCAAGCCCGGGTAAATGCAGAGGGTAGGGATCAAATATGAAAATAAATCTATGGATAGAGGAACTGATATGATGATGGTGTAGGTTTCAATGCATTTAAGGGATTGGGGGATTTGATGACCAAAAAATTCTTAGCATGTCCAGACTCGCCCCCCCTGATATTCTACCTGCCCCCCTTAATAGGGCTGGCTAGATCCGGTGTAGGTACCCGATCTGCTCGGGCTGCCAGATCAGCTCGGGGTCCTTCTCCTACCGACGACGTCACACTACGGCAAAGCCACTCGGACAAAATACATAGTAAATCTCTGTCGATGCTGTTCTTCCACACATGTTTTGGAAAGAGTTTAGCAGGTTTGTTCATAAATACATGTTTCTTACCGCCTAATGTTTTCTTTATAACTGTAATTTGTTAATAAAAACACAATATTGCCGTTTTTTAGTAAAGAATGTGAAACTACATCAAACCAACATCAGACTGTGCCAAATAAGCACAATGGTTCTTTTTCTAACTTCATTCAGTGTTTCACTATGGGAATCGCCTTGGCGTGACCAACTACGGAAGCTCCAATGACATCACGTCTGTCTGTGACAAACAGGTTGAGCCGTGCTCGGGCTCCACCCACCCGACCTTACCACGGCCAACCGACCCCTCCTACCCATTCTTGCTTTCTTCCCGTAAGAAGACTACACCAGAGCTCCCTCAGTGCCTTCAAGCTAGCTGGTTTGGCTGCTCAACCGTTCTCAGGTGCACCGTTAAGGACAGCGCCGCCGAACGCGGCTTACCGACGCTGGTCTGGATAGTGCTGAGTGAGTACTCGTGCAGAGTATATTTGCTACACTTTATAGCGGAAGCAGTGACCGCGTCAAGGCGAACTGTTCCGTCTGCTTCTCTGTTGTTGTTGTCAGAGCGGTGGTCGTGAGTGTAGCTCAAGCTAACGCGTTAAGGCGAGCTTTTCTTGTTGTTTGGTTAGCATTAGTTTGCTAGCGAGCTGTGTTAGGTGCAGCTACCATGTCAAGACGAGCTGACCTGTACGTGGCTTCCAGGCTAACGATAGTAAGGCGACCGTGTCAAGAAGCGCTGACGGCTTTTCTGCCGTTAGCGCTATGGCTTCAAAGTCCGCTCCCGTAGAGGGGTCGGAACCGAAGGCTAAGGAGGTTGTATCCCGCCCGTGCCCAGCGTCATGCGGTGCTTCGGTTTCGGGCAGGGACCCCCATCCTATGTGCATAGCGTGCATGGGCTCTAAACACGCCCAAGCTTCGCTGGCTGACCCGCAGGCGTGCCCGCACTGCTCCTCGATGCCGGAAAAGATCCTGGAAAGGAGGCTGAGAGTGGCAGTGGCGAGTAGCCGGGACCCGGGTCTCCCCACAGCCGCGCCTGTGGCTGCAGGCGACAGCCGCCAGCCGCGGGCCACCACGAGCTGGGCGGACATGATGGAGCAGGAGTCCCCGCTCCCGCCGCTGTTTGAGGGGCTTCTTGACAGCGAGGAGCTCGAGACTGGCGGCATCGAGGCTGAAGGGGACGCGAACTCCGACCTCCTTGATCTGGAGGACATGGAGGAAAAGGAGGAGGACTCCACTTTTCCGGCTCAACACTCCAGGCCACCCAGTGGAGCTGACACGGCTCCCCAGGGGGACACTGACCTGTATGAGGTCTGTCGGCGCGCAGCCACAAAGCTGGGTATCCAGTGGCCTGCAGCCCAAGGGGCAGAAGGAGTGGAATGTGACCTGTACGATGGTAAGAGGCTTCCACCAGCCTCTGCACCAGCCAAACAACTCCTGCCAGCTGTTCCAGCTTGCATGAGGGAGATGAGCCGTCACTGGTCGAGCCCGTTTAAGAGCAAACTCCCCACCAAAGGATGCTCTAAACTTGAGGTTCAGGGAATGGGTGAGCTGGGGCTGACCGAACCCCCAGCTGTGGAGCCTTCAGTGGCTTACCACCTTCACCCCAACCGCAGGTCTGTGTCAGCATCGTCAAGCATCTCTCTTCCATCCAAATTAGACCGCCTCACGGCGTCTATTTATCAGAGAATGTACAAGTATGCTGGTCAGTCTGTGTGTTCTCTTAATGCAGTTACACTGTTGTCTGCATACCAAGGAGAAATTTTGGAGGAGATGGGCCGCCAGCTGGACTCTGGCGCTCCAAACCCTGCTCTGTGGGATGAAATCTGTGTGGTTAACGATCTCATCCTGTGCTCCTCCAGAGGAGCGGTTCAGGGCTGTGGTCGTGTGATGGGGCTGGCTGTCTCTGGTGAGAGAGCTTTATGGCTAAACCTCTCGGGTCTGGGTGATACCCAGAAGGCGGAGGTCATGGACGCCCCATATGACCCCTCCAAAGGTCTCTTTGGCCCAGCTTTGGAGAGGATGAGGGAGACAAGCACTCGCAGGAAGCAGGAAGGCGAGGCCTTTAATCTCTGCTTACCTCGTAAGCAAAACCCTCATCCCACCCAGGGACCCAGACCTGGTTTTACAGCACCTGCCACGGCTATACAGGGCCGGCAAGGTGGTGCCAGGTCACAGAGACAAACAGGAGGACAACCAAAAAAGGCGGAGAACCCCCGTCCATGGGGCAAGCACTCCTTCGCAGCAGTAGCTGCCAGGAACCACTCGTCTCACCCCGGCGAGGGCAAGAAGAAGCGGACATCCTAGCCGCTCCTCCTCTGCTTTCCCCTCCTTCAAGAAGGAGGAAGCTGTCGGACGGGGAAACAAGTTTCTGTGTTCGGGATTTTGTGTCTCCTGCAGTTCCCAGTTCAGCAGGAGTTCGATTCCCCCCTCTTTCCCAGGTTCAGAGAGGAGGGAGGAGTGTAGTGCAGAGAATATTGTGTTCCCAGGCACCTCTGTTTTGTTGCACACTCCAAAACACTTTGGAAATAAACTCTTGTTTGAGTCCAAATGTGTCCCAGTTTATTTCAGGGAAAAATCTCGAAATAAAGAGTTCAGTTCTGCAACCAGGCACACAGCCAAGGGCGAACTGCTCTCCACCAGCAAAAAAGGTGAAAACAGAAACTTGGGTCAAACCACCTTTCTGTCCGACAGGGGGAGCTCGAGCTCTTTCGTCCGGATCGGCCGAGTCGTCGGGGGTCACGAAGGTGACGTCACCCAAACACGAGGCCCTGTTGGCTCGGGTCGAACAGTGGCGCGCATGCGCAGTCCCCTCGTGGGTCCTGGGGACCATTTCTCGGGGTTACAGGCTCCAGTTTGCCACGAAGCCGCCCCGTTTCAATGGGATTATAACCTCCGGAACCGGAGTGGATTCAGCGCATGTCCTGGAGGACGAAATCGCTTCACTGTTGGACAAACAAGCCATCAGAAAGGTACCGGGCGTCGAGGCCCACCAGGGGTTTTACTCTCGTTACTTCCTCATTCCGAAGAAAGACGGGAAAACGCTCCGCCCTATACTCGACCTGCGTGTGTTGAACAAACACTTACGCAAGTACACGTTCAGAATGTTGACTCACAAAACACTCTGTCGCTCCATCCGTCCCGGGGATTGGTTCGTAACAATCGACCTCGCGGACGCGTATTTTCACATCGCTGTTTATCCACCACACAGGAGGTTTCTCAGGTTTGCTTATCAGAGCACAACCTACGAGTTTCAAACCATCCCGTTCGGTCTGTCGTTAGCACCGAGGGTGTTCAGCAAATGTGTGGAAGCAGCGCTGTCCCCACTCAGGGCTCGGGGCATCAGAATTTTCTCGTATATAGACGATTATCTGATATGTTCTCACTCTCGAGAACAAGCTATCAGCGACTCCCAGGCGGTGCTACGTCACTTGACCGACCTGAGTTTCCAGATAAACTGGACCAAGAGCCGCTTGATCCCCATGCAGTGCACCGAGTATTTGGGTCTCAAGCTGGACTCCCTCTCGTATCGTGTCATGTTGTCACAGGGGAGGATCACGTCCTTCACACAGTGTCTCGGACGTTTTTGGCGAGGAACTCTCGTCTCGTTCAGATTTTGCCTGCGCCTTCTCGGCCTCATGGCCTCGGTTATTGCTGTAGTACAGCTGGGACTTCTGATGATGAGGGATTTTCAGCGGTGGGTGAAGTCGTTGCGACTTTGCTCCCGCCGTCATCTCAGCCGAAGGGTGAGAGTAACTCCCAGCTGTGTAGCGGCTCTGCAGCCGTGGACGGACCCCGCGATCTTTACGACCGGGGTTCCGCTGGGAGCAGTGACGAACAGGGTCACCATGACAACAGATGCGTCCCTCACGGGCTGGGGTGCGACGTTGATGGGCAGAGTCGTGAACGGCGTTTGGTCACGCAGTTTGAAGCAAGTTCACATAAATGTGCTGGAACTGCTGGCAGTATTCCTCGCTTTAAAACACTTTCTGCCTTTTGTAAGGGACCGCCATGTCTTAGTGAAGACAGACAACACCACGGTTGTGGCATACATCAACCGGCAGGGTGGGACTCGATCCCTTCAGCTACACAGGCTGGCCTCGAGACTGATCTGGTGGTGCAGCACCAGACTCCTCTCAGTTCGAGCAACTCACGTAGCGGGGTGTATGAACAGAGGAGCAGATCTGTTATCCAGAGGGAATCCATTGTATGGGGAGCGGAAGCTCCACCCCCAGGTGGTTCGCCAGGTATGGCAGAGATTCGGTCAGGCCGCCGTAGATCTCTTCGCCTCATGGGAAAACTCCCATTGCCCCCTGTTTTTCTCCCTGTCAGATGCAGACGCGCCTCTAGGGGTAGATGCGCTGGCTCACCCGTGGCCGAACGTGCTGCTGTATGCATTTCCTCCTCTCAGGTTGATTCCCTCAATTCTATCACGAGTGAGGGAGCAGGGCCTGACCTTGATACTGGTGGCCCCATGGTGGCCATCCAAGCCCTGGGTGGCAGAACTCATGCAGATGGTGTGGGACAAACCCTGGCCCCTACCTATTCGCAGGGACCTTCTGTCACAGGCCAGGGGGGAGATTTATCATCCCCACCCAGACCACATGGCACTTTGGGCCTGGCCCGTGAGAGGTGGAATCTAAATGCAGCCGGACTGCCTCCAGAGGTCATTGATACAATTCAGAATGCAAGGGCCCCCTCTACTCGCTCTCTTTACAGTGGTAAATGGCGAGTTTTTGAGAAGTGGTGTGAGGAGAGACAGATTGTCTCTTTTCAGTGTTCTGTTGTGGATATTCTCTGTTTTTTACAGAGCTTGATGGAGAAGGGCAGGTCTTTCTCCACTATCAAGGTTTATCTGGCGGCTATTTCAGCCTGCCATGTGGGGTTTGGTGACAAACCTGTGGGTCAGCACCTTTTGGTGTGTCGCTTTATGAGGGGCGCACGCCGCAAACTGCCGGTCTCTAGACCGCTGGTGCCATTGTGGGACCTCTCGCTTGTGCTAGAGGCTCTCTGTCTTCATCCTTTTGAACCGTTGGAGGGGGCTAGTATGAAAGTACTCTCTTTGAAGGTGGATCTGCTTTTGGCTTTGGCCACGGCTAAGAGAGTGAGTGATCTACAGGCTTTGTCGATCAGTCCTTCTTGTTTACAGTGGGCCCCGGGCTTCACTAAGGTGTGTTTAAGGCCCAATCCGGCGTTTGTGCCTAAGGTGATGGATTCATCATATAGGTGTTCTTCGGTGGAGCTGTTGGCATTCCACCCCCCTCCTTTTTCCTCAGCAGAGGAACAGGAGCTTAACTGTTTATGCCCTGTTCGGGCTTTAAAGACTTATGTGGACAGGACGTCTGGTTTCAGGAAGTCTGACCAGCTGTTTGTTTCTTGGGCCACCGCCCATAAGGTCAAACCTGTGTCCCGTCAAAGGCTAGCTCACTGGATTGTGGAGGCTATCAGTCTTTCTTATAGATGTAAGGGTGCTCAACCCCCTGTCGGGTTGAAGGCTCATTCTACTAGGAGCATGGCTACATCTTGGGCCTTATTCCGTGGGGTATCGGTCCAGGATATTTGTGCAGCGGCTAGCTGGGCAACACCGCTTACGTTCGCACGATTTTACAGGCTGGACGTGTCCCGGCCATCATTGGCACACTCAGTGCTTGAGGCAGGTTCTACGGAGCCCACATAATGCGTGGCTGGAGGCTGTTGTGGTTTGCAGTCTCAGGGTTAACCATGCAATCCGGGAGCGGGCCATATCTCCCATAGTGAAACACCGAACGAAGTTAGAAAAAGAACGTTGGGTTACTTAACGTAATCCCTGGTTCTTTGATAACAGAGTGAGGTGTTTCACTATGGGAATCGCCTTGGCGTGACCAACTACGGAAGCTCCAATGACATCACGTCTGTCTGTGACAGACAGGTTGAGCCGTGCTCGGGCTCCACCCACCCGACCTTACCACGGCCAACCGACCCCTCCTACCCATTCTGGGCAGATTTCTTACCGTGCCCATGCAAGGAGGGAATTGTTGGTGAAACACCTCACTCTGTTATCAAAGAACCAGGGATTACGTTAAGTAACCCAACGTTTTTGTATGTGAATGTGTTCCTTGTGTTTACATATTTAGCAGGCCTGGTTGTTTGTATAAATGTAGGATTATTCTGTATATTTCGTTAGCTCTGGTGTAAATAAATCTAAAGATTCGTTCAAAAATAAGTTGTAGTCCTTACTCCAGTTAAGGACTACAATCGTGACCAATCAAAAGCTTCAGCGTTAACGTGATAACGTAACTTTTACGAATGTGGTAACGTCACTCCAGTTCATTGTACGTTCAGCCAATCAGCTAGTGCTACGTTCAGCAGGCGCAGGCCCCGAGCCGAACTGGCAGCCCGAGCAGATGTGGTACCTACACCGGTCCTGATCACCAATAAGCACTGGTCCTCTCCACACACAGCATGACTAAAGATGCACAGACTGAGAGGAAAATATTGAGAACAAAGAATCAGCTGAATTTGGAAGAAATAATGACAAAAATGATCTAAAACAATGTTAAACAGAAAATCAGATTGATGAAAATAATAAACAGTACAGAAACTGAAGAGCATTGGCTTTTAAGAAAGATTGTTTCATTGAGGAAACGATTTAGAAAAGTGCGATACATATAAATGAATAAATACATTTATTCAAGTTATTTTGCTCACTGTGAGCATACATAAATAACTAAATCAAAAAACAAATTTTAAAAATGGCTTCATACACTATTGAGCCAAGCAGTTTGACAGAATTATAGGAGAATAAAAATTGTAAAAAGTAATAAATCAGAATTTTTTGCAAATGATGTAATATGTTATCGTCAACAACCAAATCAATCTCTCCCTGCTCTACTGTAATGTAAGTTTTTTTTTTACATGATAATTGGTCTGAATATAAAATAAAGACGAAGAAGCAAACAAATCTACTTCCGATCTGCCGAACCTGCTCCAAATCTGAAGGATTAGGTCGGGGTGTAGGCACCGGTCCATGTCTCGGGGGCCCCCCCCCCCCC
>SSNR01000020.1:1345281-1367904 GCA_006937965.1 Callopanchax toddi | reverse complement strand
GGGGGGGGGGGGGCCCCCGAGACATGGACCGGTGCCTACACCCCGACCTAATCCTTCAGATTTGGAGCAGGTTCGGCAGATCGGAAGTAGATTTGTTTGCTTCTTCGTCTTTATTTTATATTCAGACCAATTATCATGTAAAAAAAAAACTTACATTACAGTAGAGCAGGGAGAGATTGATTTGGTTGTTGACGATAACATATTACATCATTTGCAAAAAATTCTGATTTATTACTTTTTACAATTTTTATTCTCCTATAATTCTGTCAAACTGCTTGGCTCAATAGTGTATGAAGCCATTTTTAAAATTTGTTTTTTGATTTAGTTATTTATGTATGCTCACAGTGAGCAAAATAACTTGAATAAATGTATTTATTCATTTATATGTATCGCACTTTTCTAAATCGTTTCCTCAATGAAACAATCTTTCTTAAAAGCCAATGCTCTTCAGTTTCTGTACTGTTTATTATTTTCATCAATCTGATTTTCTGTTTAACATTGTTTTAGATCATTTTTGTCATTATTTCTTCCAAATTCAGCTGATTCTTTGTTCTCAATATTTTCCTCTCAGTCTGTGCATCTTTAGTCATGCTGTGTGTGGAGAGGACCAGTGCTTATTGGTGATCAGGACCGGTGTAGGTACCACATCTGCTCGGGCTGCCAGTTCGGCTCGGGGCCTGCGCCTGCTGAACGTAGCACTAGCTGATTGGCTGAACGTACAATGAACTGGAGTGACGTTACCACATTCGTAAAAGTTACGTTATCACGTTAACGCTGAAGCTTTTGATTGGTCACGATTGTAGTCCTTAACTGGAGTAAGGACTACAACTTATTTTTGAACGAATCTTTAGATTTATTTACACCAGAGCTAACGAAATATACAGAATAATCCTACATTTATACAAACAACCAGGCCTGCTAAATATGTAAACACAAGGAACACATTCACATACAAAAACGTTGGGTTACTTAACGTAATCCCTGGTTCTTTGATAACAGAGTGAGGTGTTTCACCAACAATTCCCTCCTTGCATGGGCACGGTAAGAAATCTGCCCAGAATGGGTAGGAGGGGTCGGTTGGCCGTGGTAAGGTCGGGTGGGTGGAGCCCGAGCACGGCTCAACCTGTCTGTCACAGACAGACGTGATGTCATTGGAGCTTCCGTAGTTGGTCACGCCAAGGCGATTCCCATAGTGAAACACCTCACTCTGTTATCAAAGAACCAGGGATTACGTTAAGTAACCCAACGTTTTTGTATGTGAATGTGTTCCTTGTGTTTACATATTTAGCAGGCCTGGTTGTTTGTATAAATGTAGGATTATTCTGTATATTTCGTTAGCTCTGGTGTAAATAAATCTAAAGATTCGTTCAAAAATAAGTTGTAGTCCTTACTCCAGTTAAGGACTACAATCGTGACCAATCAAAAGCTTCAGCGTTAACGTGATAACGTAACTTTTACGAATGTGGTAACGTCACTCCAGTTCATTGTACGTTCAGCCAATCAGCTAGTGCTACGTTCAGCAGGCGCAGGCCCCGAGCCGAACTGGCAGCCCGAGCAGATGTGGTACCTACACCGGTCCTGATCACCAATAAGCACTGGTCCTCTCCACACACAGCATGACTAAAGATGCACAGACTGAGAGGAAAATATTGAGAACAAAGAATCAGCTGAATTTGGAAGAAATAATGACAAAAATGATCTAAAACAATGTTAAACAGAAAATCAGATTGATGAAAATAATAAACAGTACAGAAACTGAAGAGCATTGGCTTTTAAGAAAGATTGTTTCATTGAGGAAACGATTTAGAAAAGTGCGATACATATAAATGAATAAATACATTTATTCAAGTTATTTTGCTCACTGTGAGCATACATAAATAACTAAATCAAAAAACAAATTTTAAAAATGGCTTCATACACTATTGAGCCAAGCAGTTTGACAGAATTATAGGAGAATAAAAATTGTAAAAAGTAATAAATCAGAATTTTTTGCAAATGATGTAATATGTTATCGTCAACAACCAAATCAATCTCTCCCTGCTCTACTGTAATGTAAGTTTTTTTTTTACATGATAATTGGTCTGAATATAAAATAAAGACGAAGAAGCAAACAAATCTACTTCCGATCTGCCGAACCTGCTCCAAATCTGAAGGATTAGGTCGGGGTGTAGGCACCGGTCCATGTCTCGGGGGCCCCCCCCCCCCCTCGACAAGATGTCTGCTCTCCTGTTCAGAATGCCAGGATCTGCCCTGATGAAGCAGACTTAGGGGGACCACCAGCTGCTGACATCATGCCCAGCAGCTGCATGATCGACAGAGCTGTCACCACCTGATGAAGAGTGACACGTCGAAGCAGAGATTAACAATGCAATTAAAAAATTTGAAATTAAAAAAATGTGCAATTAACATCACAAAATGAATCACTGTTCGTTTTGAAATAAAAAATTTACATTCCACAAAGAGCTCTCATCCTGCAGTAAAATCGTACGATTCTACTGTGACGCTCACGCACACATCCTCCACTCAGAGTGAGTCCACACCTGTTAGAGGGACCTCTAAAAGCTATGATCTCACACAGGCTTCAAACCACAGTGTTTCTGCTTCACAAATGCTGAATTTGTCAGAGTGATCAGCACAATATGTGCACCTTTTGGTCCTCGCATGAACACTGCGCGCACCTCCTCCTCTCTGTCCTCTCTGTCTCTCACCCGGCTGAGAGACAATTTGGACCGGCAACACACACCGCGCAGGTCACCCCGGAAATGCAGTTTCTGTGACTTTTCCCCTGTGCAAGTTGCAAAACGTGCCGCCTCCTCGCCGAGGCTCCACTGTGTGCTGGAGCATCAAGTGTCTGACAGGGGCGGACATACGGCCCTTTCTGTCTCGCCCTGCACATGTTCTCCGAGTGTGTGGAGACAGCTCTCCAGCCGCTACGTGCGTCGGGGATGAGGATTCTTTTTTACTTGGACGACCTGCTCCTGCTGGCTCGTTCCAAGGTGGAGGCAGAGTCTCAGACACAGGTGATCGTATGTTTTGGACACTTGAGTGAAGAGAGGAGCAGAGCTGTCAACTGATCACCACCTGGTGGTGAGTTGGATCATATGGGAGGGGAAGATGCTACGTAGACCTGGTAGACCCAAACGTATAGTGAGGGTCTGCTGGGAACGCCTGGCAGAAGAGCCTGTCAAGATGGTCTTCAACTCCCACCTCCGGCAGAGCTTTGACCACGTCCCGAGAGCAGTGGGGGACATTGAGTCCGAATGGGCTTTGTTCCGCTCTGCGATTGTTGAGGCAGCTGTTGCTAGCTGTGGTCGCAAGGTGGCCGGTCCCAATTGTGGCTGTATCCCCCGTACTCGCTGGTGGACACCAGAGGTTAGGGGAGCTGTCAAGCTGAAGAAGGAGGCCTACAAGGCATGGCTAGTCTGTGGGTATCAAGCGGGGTGCAGCAGTGACAGTTTCCGAGGCAAAATCTTGGGCGTGGGAGGAGTTTGGTGAGACCATGGAGAAAGACTATCGGTCGGCTCCAAAAAGGTTCTGGCAAACCATCCGGCGTCTCAGGGGAGGAAGGCGGCAACTTGCTCACACTGTTTACAGTGGGGACGGGGAGCTGCTGACGTCAACTGGGACTATAGTCGGGCGGTGGAAGGAATACTTTGAGGAGTTCCTCAATCCCACCGACATGCATTCCTATGAGGAACCAGAGCTGGGAGGCCTGGGGATGGATTGTCCAATCTCTGGGGCAGAAGTCGCTGAGGTAGTCAAAAAACTACGCAGCGGCGGAGGCCCGGGGGTGGATGATATCCGACCTGGGTATCTCAAAGCTATGGATGTTGTAGGACTGTCATGGTTGACACGTCTTTGCAACATTGCGTGGTCATCGGGGGCAGTTCCTGCTGAGTGGCAGACCGGGGTGGTGGTTCCCATTTTTAAGAAGGACCAGAGGCTGGAGAAAATATATCTCTGGTTTGGCCCTGGAACGCCTTGGGATCCTGCCGGAGGAGCTGGTAGAAGTGGCTGGGGAGACATCCAGTAGTGGACAGCTCAGCGCTGGGCTGCAAAGGGATTGATGACCACGATCTCAAACAGATGCCCCCAGTGGAGCAAGCTGTGGTGGAGCACCTACACCCGAAGGCCCCCATGTCCTCGGGCAGGCCCGCCCTCCCCTTCAGAGCGGACAAGTTTCAGTCCAGCCTGACAGAGAAGTCCTACAAAGCGGCTGCTCTGTCTGTGCGGGACCTGAATGCCACATCGCTGCTGATGGCCTATCAGGCTTAGCTGGAGGAGGAGATGACCACTTCATCTGATGCTGGACTGTGGGAGCAAGTATGCATCATCACTGATCACTGCCTCCACCTCCACAAGGTGGCAGTTCAGGCTCTGGGCAGATCTATTGGGTTGATGGTCCTACAAGAAAGAGCTTGATGGTTAAATTTGAACATGCTGGCCACCAAGGACAAAGATCTCCTGGATACGCCCATCACTCCACAAGGGCTCTTTGGTGTGGCTGTCACCTCAATGCAGAAACGGTGTGAGGAAAAGAGGCGTGAGGGTGAAGCTCTCAAGGCTGTTTGCCGAGGCGAGCCCCACCCACTTCTGCCGCAGTTTACCTGCTAACCCAGTGTTAAAACATTTTGGTGAACTTAAAACTGTCCCCACTTCATGATTAACAGCTTCTCACATTTGTTCTGAATGATTGTCCATATGAACCTTGACTTGTTCAGTGCACAGTCCCAGTACTGACTAGCTTTGATGTATGACTTAAGTGAGTATATGTGTGTGTATACCTGTGTATATGTATATTTTTGCGTATGCATGTGTATATGTGTGCACAATTTTAAAAAAAATTCATTATCATTATTATCTTTTCTTTTCTTTTTCCATTTTATTTCACATTGTTTCTAAATAATGTGTTCTACATGTTCATTTGGGGTGGGGGGAGGGGTTGTTTATTTTTTTAAAAAGAGCATTGTGATTCTCCCATGTGTATATATACATGTTGTTGATGCTCAATAAAAAATAAAAATGTGAGGGGTGTACTCACTTTTGTGACATACTGTATATATAACCTATTCTGTACACAGACCTTGTCAAATTAATGAACTATAAGGGCTAATCGTTTGTTACTTCTTTAATAATTTGTTTTACAGTCTGAAAATATAAATGTGTTTGCATTTAATAAATACTTAATCATTATCATTTGTGGATCTCTAGGCCTAATTTCCTGTATTTATTTTGGAAATGTAGAAACATCGAATTTGGAGGTTGTCTTGTCCCATAGATTCCAAAGTCATGACACATTTGCACAATCTTGCATTAAATAATTTACCTATAATTTAAAAAAATCCCCTAGTCCATTCTCTGGTGTTTATGTTTCATGTACTGTAATGATAACTGTTAGTCCACTATACATAGATAACAATATAAATCATAAAACCTGCTGAAAAGTATTAAGTTGTTGGTTGTTATGGTGTTTTTGTTGTGGGAACATTATGTGACAGTGGATATGCCGCGAGAGGGAAAAAAAAGGGTAAGTGACGTCAGGGTTAAGGCGGGGTTTTCATGGAAAATGCTAGAAGAAACGAAGCACACCGTCCCTTTTTCAAATATTCATCCGTCAGAGTAAAAAGAACTACACTCTATTTCAGATTCCAGGGAAAGTAAAGCCCCATTTGTCATTTTGATTAAACAAGTTTATTTTGGTTTTATGCAGACAATTTTGCTTTGGTAAATTAGAAGGCATTTTTGATGCTGAAAAATTTCGTCGTTCAGTACATGTTTTGCTGTAGCAGAAACTGCCACAAGATGGAGACAGCGGTCCGCCGAGATCAGACTGAAGTTTCCACGACACGAGCTTCCTTTATTGGAACCTTTCAAGACAGCCACCAAACAATATAAATTATTTTTAAGCCCAATTCAATAGTAAAAAAATAGCTTTAGTCAAATTACGAGAAAAGCATTACGTTCTACATTTTTCTTCAAACGATTATAATAGATTTATTTCCCCGAATTATCACTCTTTCCTAAGTGATTTAATAAAAGTTGTTCAGTGTTACTAGAAGCTCGCGAGCCGCGGATGGATATGGCCGCACACTGAGACCCACGTGTATAAAGACTCGTCTGGTGCCGAAAAGAAGTTCCTTTCCTTTTTCCTCAGTCGGAGAGCACAAGGGACGTTACTTTTGCTGCATTTTATTCAAGAATAAGTCAACGAAATTATCAAGGTACGTACTTACGGGGGTCACTAGCTCATAACAAAAGAATATTTTCTTTTATCCCCCCAAAATTTTGCCCGGTACTTAAGTATTTAACATTCATTGAATAAAAAACATGGACTTTTATGCTAATCGACGGTATACGTCTCGTGGGAAACGAATGGCTAATATGTCGGATAACATTTGAGGTTTTCTTGTACGAGTATTACATGATGTTCCATTCGCATAAATGTGAGCATCGTATGGACGGTCAGTAGTGATGCTGATGAGCAGCCAGAATGCGGCACGGTGATGTCAGGCAGGTGTGGTGTCCGTGACTCCGCTGGCTCGAGTGCTTCACGAGATCGAATCTGTTATAAACTCTGGCTCGACGGGTCCACTGAGTTTAACCTATGCGTTATAAAGGTTGAACCCCAGCCATCTGGGGTAATGTTCATTTAGCCATTGCGTAATCGAAAGTGGCTTCGTTTTCGCACATATTGTATTGGCAATGACATGTTGGTGTTTAAAATAATTCCACCAAATGGTCCCGTAAAAGAATTCGTCGTCGCATTGTTTCGCTAGTAAGGTGACTTTAACTTTTTCCGCCTTTACCGCTCCTCAGCACGTGTTTGCTGCGTCCATTGTCTAGTCATAGAAGCCATGTTTGTTAACTGACACTTCCGCCCTTCTGTAGCAAGATGATGGCAACTATCCAACTTTAGGGAAACCACATTGATTAAGGATTAGTTTCAGTATCTGTTTTATTCACGATAAAACAAATTTAAATTCATTCAATTGAACTTTTACATGTTTCTGTTTGCATAAAAGGCTTTTGATTTACATAATTGAACATTTCCTTTATTCCAGATGCCTGAAGAAATGCACCAAGAGGAGGAGGTTGAGACCTTTGCCTTCCAGGCAGAGATCGCTCAGCTTATGTCCCTGATTATCAACACCTTCTATTCTAACAAAGAGATCTTTCTCAGGGAGTTGATCTCAAATGCCTCCGATGTAAGTGCTGGAGTTTATGCACTGTTCTGCCTCATTAAAGGGGAATTAGTTGACTTATTGCAGTTTTTCCATGTTCTCAGGCTCTGGATAAAATTCGGTATGAAAGCTTGACTGAACCCTCCAAGCTGGACAGTGGCAAAGATCTGAAAATTGACATCATCCCCAACAAAGCTGACCGCACCTTGACCCTTATTGACACTGGAATTGGGATGACCAAAGCTGACCTCATTAACAACTTGGGCACCATCGCAAAGTCTGGCACAAAAGCCTTCATGGAGGCCCTGCAGGTACTACACAAGCTAATGTCCACTGCAAAATGAGGGCCTACAGGGTCATAACGATTGTTTTGTAAAACTGAAATTGATTGGCTCTATTTTAATGCAAATTTGTGTTGCTCTAGGCTGGTGCAGACATCTCAATGATTGGTCAGTTTGGCGTGGGCTTTTACTCGGCCTACCTTGTTGCTGAAAAAGTGGTTGTCATCACCAAACACAATGATGATGAACAGTACGCCTGGGAGTCATCTGCTGGAGGTTCCTTCACAGTCAAGGTTGACAGTGGTGTGTATTCCTGGCATAGAAGAGGGCTGTGAAATCTAAACATACAGAGCTTGCATAAATTAAAACCTTTTTTTGGCAATGTTTTAATGGTTTTTGTTCACAGGTGAGCCCATTGGCCGTGGAACAAAGATCATCCTGTATCTGAAGGAGGACCAGACTGAGTATGTTGAGGACAAGAGAGTCAAGGAGATCGTCAAGAAGCATTCTCAGTTCATTGGCTACCCCATCACCTTGTTTGTTAGTGTTGAAAATTATTTCAGTTGTCAAACTAAAAGTTACCTGCTGTTATGTGCAGATTTGTAAGGTTTTTTTATTTTATTTATTTTTTAGGTGGAAAAGGAGCGTGATAAGGAGATAAGTGATGATGAGGCAGAGGAGGAAAAGACCGAGAAAGAAGAGAAGGAGGAAGAGGATGGTGAGGAGAAGCCCAAGATTGAGGATGTTGGCTCCGATGATGAAGAGGACTCCAAAGACAAGGACAAGAAGAAGAAAAAGAAGATCAAGGAGAAGTACATTGATCAGGAGGAGCTGAACAAGACCAAGCCAATCTGGACCAGGAACCCTGACGACATCACAAACGAGGAATACGGGGAGTTCTACAAGAGTCTGACCAATGACTGGGAGGATCACCTGGCTGTCAAGGTACATGGAGTGATTCAGGGACTCTTAAACTTTGTTTTGTGGGGGCTGAAGTGAACTGTTCTGAAATGTTCATATTTCTTTTTTAACAGCACTTTTCAGTGGAAGGCCAGCTGGAGTTCAGGGCCCTGCTCTTTATTCCTCGCCGTGCACCTTTTGACCTCTTTGAGAACAAGAAAAAGAAGAACAACATCAAGCTGTACGTCAGGAGAGTCTTTATCATGGACAACTGTGAGGAGCTCATTCCTGAGTATCTCAGTAAGTTCAGCTACATTTTCCATTCTGGCCTGAAGTATCTTTACAAACTTTTAAGTAAAAAATGCATAAATTAAACCTGACCTAATAAAATTTTGTTCATTCAAGACTTCATCCGTGGTGTTGTGGATTCGGAGGACCTGCCCCTTAACATCTCCAGAGAAATGCTGCAGCAGAGCAAGATCCTCAAAGTTATTCGTAAAAACATCGTTAAGAAGTGTTTGGAGCTGTTTGCAGAACTTGCTGAGGACAAAGACAACTACAAGAAGTTCTATGAGGCTTTCTCAAAGAACATCAAGGTACCAAAGCTATCTGGTCTTAGATCAAACCTCATATTTGAAAATCCTTTACAGCCTATCTCAGAACTGCAAAATGTTTAAAACCCACAACAAAGTTCTTTTTTTTGTTGTTGTTCACTTGCAGTGGTCTAGCAACCGAATCCATCATTAGCTTAGCATTTTTACAGTCTGATTTGGTTGAATCTTAAATTTTAAACTAACAATTTTCTCCTTTAGCTGGGCATCCACGAAGACTCTCAGAACCGCAAGAAACTGTCTGAGCTGCTGCGTTACCATGGCTCCCAGTCTGGGGATGAGATGACCTCCTTGACTGAGTACCTGACTCGCATGAAGGAGAACCAGAAGTCCATCTACTACATCACTGGTATTCAGATGTTTGAACTACTTCTTAAAACTTAATGAAGTCCTAGTAAACTCAGACTTTTGTACATTTTTTTGGCATCACTAAGGATTTCTTGTGTTTTGTAGGTGAGAGTAAGGATCAAGTGGCCAACTCTGCCTTTGTTGAGCGTGTCCGCAAACGTGGCTTTGAGGTGCTGTACATGACGGAGCCGATCGATGAGTACTGCGTCCAACAGTTGAAGGAGTTTGATGGCAAGACCCTGGTCTCCGTCACCAAGGAGGGTCTAGAACTGCCAGAAGATGAGGATGAAAAGAAAAAGATGGAGGAGGACAAAGCCAAATATGAGAACCTCTGCAAGCTCATGAAGGAGATCCTTGACAAAAAAGTAGAGAAGGTTGGCATCTTGAAATAAAATTCTACTTGATCTAAAGAATTTGGGGTTTTCCCCATATATTTCAGAAAAGGTCTTCTGTTGGTTCCAACTTGGTGTCTCAAACTACATTTTGACTTGTATTTTGTCTCTTCCAGGTAACTGTGTCCAACAGACTGGTGTCCTCTCCCTGCTGCATTGTGACAAGCACCTATGGATGGACAGCCAACATGGAGAGGATCATGAAGGCCCAGGCACTCAGGGACAACTCCACCATGGGTTATATGATGGCAAAGAAGCATTTGGAGATCAACCCTGACCACCCAATCATGGAGACTCTGAGGCAGAAGGCTGAGGCTGACAAGAACGACAAAGCTGTGAAAGACCTTGTTGTCCTGCTCTTTGAGACTGCCCTGCTGTCTTCAGGCTTCTCTCTTGATGATCCACAGACCCATTCCAACCGTATCTACAGGATGATCAAACTTGGACTTGGTAAGAACATAACACAGATCGGCTTTTTAAAAATTTTATTTTGTCCTTTTCATTCTGTTAATGTGTGGATATTTGTTTTCCAGGTATCGATGATGATGACATTCCAACAGAAGAGACCACCTCGACATCTGTCCCAGAAGAGATGCCACCTCTTGAAGGTGACGATGATGCTTCACGCATGGAAGAAGTTGATTAAACGGACTTTCTCCAGACTTCAAACACTTAAGCCCCATTTTTCCAGTTAGTATTCCCTAAAAGTGCAGTAACTGTAAATTTTAATAATCATTCCTGTGGTGTGGAGGACCAGTGTTACAGTTACTGGAGCCTTGCGCTGCTATTCCTTCTAAGAAACATGTTTTTTTTATTTTGCTGTGAAATTTAAAGGTGATTTTTTTTTTTTTTTTTTTCTTTAAGTACTGTTGCTCCGACTCTAATGTTTGTGGTTAATGTTTGGATATGGGACTGTTGGATTCCATTGCCTGTTGTCCAAAAGGTTTGGGGGGGAAATCAGTTCATGTGCAATGCTGCATGGAGAGAAGACAGTTTGGTTCTTTTGCCTGAGTTCAGGCTTGCTTGTATTACAAGTCCTTGTTTTTTGCAAAAAATAAAGCTGTAATACCTTGGTTTTGTATCTATGGGTACTTCATTATTCAAACTTGAACATATTGAGCTTTTTGGGTAACTTGGAGTTTAACATTTACCTGTTGGCCACATTTACCTGTTGGCCACTAGGTGGAGACATTCTAACATTTGTTTATTTTAAAGTGCATTTTGTACCCTAGCTGTGTACCACACAAAGGGCTGCTAGGAGTAACAACTTGCACAATATTTACAAGCTGAAAGCAACTGATCATGAGTCCTATTTCTAACCCCAAAAGATTCCATTTGCATTGTTGTAGGTTTTAAAGGTCACTAAAGTAACCTTGGGAGCTTAAAAACAAGCTTCACGATTGAGCTTCAAGGCTCAACTAGGCCACCAACTTGGAAATGTACTATCAAGTAAAATTCCATGGATCTTAACGCACTGCTGTGAAGGTCTTTTAAATAAGTGAATTACCGTGGTTGGACATATTGTTTGCCTAATTTCCAAGATTTTTGTGGCCTAGCTGCTCTGGTTGATCAGTTTATTTCAGCTGCCAGAAGAGGGTACAGTTTCACATGTAGTCCAACTATCTGTCATTTAGAGACGCATTGATTCTATAGTATGTTAATTCTTTACTTAAACACTGTAGGGAAATTGCCTTTGACCTGAAGGTCTTTTGTAGTCTAACCATGTTGAGGTGCTTGTCACTCCTGCCAGACTTATGTGCTATTAATTTTTTTGGTAATGCATCATAGACTGAAATGTACAAGAGCCACATGTATACATGAAACCTAAGTTATTCAAAGAGTTGCACAATTTTAGCAAAAAACCAACTTTGTATTCTCTGCAGCTGAGCATTCATCCTTGACCTCTGACCTTGTTTACTTGTTCTTAAATGTGTGGACTTATTTACTTTTGATACAGAAAAATATATAACTTAAGGGGTAAAAATCAAAGATGATTATTTTTACATCTTGTGATGAGCACAGCACATGGCCAGAGATGCACCAAGGGCACAGTTGTCTTGAAAGTGAGGCAAAACGGCTAGGGGGAAATGTAACAAGTGTAGTTTTCCTGGAAGTCATGTGTTTTAAGCATGAGGGGGCGGCAGCAGCTTTTTTTTTTTTTTTAACCATTGCCAGTAAAAACATGTGGGTGTCTCTCCCTCCTCAACACATTAACTCACACTTGACCCAGTCAAAGTAATAGTGGGGAAACTTCTTGAGCTTTGTCATTTAGAAAAGGATTTCACTATTTTTGATGCCTCCTTGAGATCATCTACCTAACTTAAGTATTTGTAGAACACCTTTCAGTATATAAATCACAAAGTGCTTTACAATCACAAGTGAGACAGAAATACACAGAAAACTGACTATACTGTAGAAATACAAGCAGGAAAAAAACTACAAAGTAAGTGTCGCCTTTAGCCTTTAGCCTGGTATCAGTAGGTTTTCTCCACAGCAGCTTTCAATGCTGTTTACCATCAGGATCTGCGTTGGAGTGGTTTAACTCACTTCTCTATGGCTTTTTCTAGGTACAGGTCCTCCTTCACCTATGGTGTCCCACAAGGTTTTGTGTTGAGGCCTCTGCTGTTCCTTCTTTATCTGCTCCCTTTTCAGCACATCCTGAGCTTTTTCAAAGAAATCAACCATCTTTACGCAGATGACAAACTGTCTGCGGGCAGTTGAATGTCATCTGCATGATGATGGCAGGAAATTTCTTTGAAAGAGAAGGAACAATAGAGGCCTGAACACAGAACCTAGTGGGACATCATAGGTGAGGGAGGTGGGGGAGGACCTGTCCCTATAAAGCCACAGAGCAATGATCACTTTCTGAAAATCTCTTAAAACTGTGAAGAGTGGTTCATGAGACACTACAAACTAACACACACATGCACAAAAACACCAGCAACAACACATTCCTTAATGTTTCTCTGAAATGATTTTTCTTCATATCTATTGGGTATATTTTCCAGAAATGTTCCATGAAGTTTATTTAAAACTTCTAAAACCTCATCATCAATTTGGAAATATTTCCAAAATGTACCTGTTGGTAAATTCCCTAAAAAGATCCCTGTGACCTTAAGAAAACATCATAAAAAGTTCTTCAAATGTTGCTAAAAATATTGCTTTGAGGAAACATTTGAGTATTTTTATCTGAATGTTTTTTTTAACACTGAAATTGAGTCTAAGTGAATAACAGACTATAATCTCTGATTAAATGTACAAAAAGTGACACGAGTCGTTACATAAAAGTGTAAAATATGTAAAAACTAAAAGTCTTGTACCAATTATAAGTAAATAAATATATGTACATTTTTACATAAATGCTCTTAAATGAGATTTTAAAAGTTTTTATGTAAATTTGACAGATTCGTGGATCTATAATTATTTTCCAAACAGAAACAAGTTCAATTCAAATCAGGTCAACAGAAATATAAAGTTACATGACATTTAGTAAAAGTAAAGTCCTTCTTTAGCCTGTAGTAGTAAATCTCTGATTGAACAGTACTGGAAAACTTCCTGGTGAGAGTCATCACAAGTCAGCAAAAGTTTCCCTCATTAAACAAAATACTTCCTGTGGAAATATTTAACCCCCCTGTGTAAATCTGGTCTTAACCCACAAATGCAAAGTGTAATAAATCAGGGGGGCTCCTGGTGTGACGTGGTGGTGCTTAACAGTACAGTCACAGAATGCATCTTGTGACCTTTGCAGCCTCTTTCAGAGCTAAAATGACATAAAATCGTCTTAAAATGTTCTAACAGGCAGACTGTGTGACCTACTTCTCACTGAGTCACACAAATGCAACTGTCATTGATTTCTTCCAGATTATCGTGGGTTATCTTTATTTATTCAACACCCTTAGATTTTTGTTCTGTTGCTTATATCAGGGCTGACCACAGTTTCTAGACACCTTGGTGTGGCACAGCAATAACAGATCACTACAGAGACATATATTTGCAAGACATAATGAAATCTGACATTATGATGTTTCAACCGCAACGTCCTGCAGGCCTGTCTGCAATCTCAATGACATTTAAAACGCGAGACAAAACGTAGAACCGCTACTCATTATTTGAAACAATTCTGCTCCATCAGGCATGGTGGTAGTTCTCATGTTTGGCAGCACTTGCTAAATACTAGACCGGAACAGAACACCCACACACTGAGTAGGGAGGAAGCAAGATGAGCTGATAAAAGGCAAGAGAAATAAAGCCAGAGTATAAAACACAAGAACCCACAATAACCTTTATGACGAGTTGTGAGAGGGTGGAGATCAGCACGTGGTCTGTCAGACTGTGTTTATGTTCCACTTGTACTGTAAAAGAGCATGTGGTGGTTGACTTAGAAATGTTGTGGTTCCAGTGCTATTTTTAAAATCCCCAAAACCATTAACAAAAAAAAAAATCTGCATTCAGGATTGACGTCACTCCCACTTTTTGTGCGAAAAGTTAAAAGGAAAATACGGTCATCAATGCAACACCTTAAGCCAAGGGTCGTTGTAAATGACTTTTAAACTTTTGCCAAATGTTGCCCCTTTTTAATGTCAGCATCTAAAAAAAAAAGAATAATGAAGCTCACATTTACTGAGAAGACATTCAAAAGGGGATTACAGCTTTTAGCTTCCTGCTGCATAACTTCCTTGTTTTGAATTGCTATGCTGGGAAAACCCTGGTAAAGGAATGTTGTCCTTTAAAAGACTCTCCGGTCCTTGTAGCGTTATTAATAAAAGGATAGTTCAGATTTTTTGAAGTGCATTTGTGAAAATGTTACAAGAATTTATTATTTGACCTGTTATAAATACAGTGCTGTGAAAAAGTATTTTCCCCCTTACAGATTTCTTCTGTTTTTGCTGAGTCGTTGCACCTAAATGTCTCAGATCAGCAAATAAGCTTCAGTATTGTCTGGCGGTAATCAGGCCAGGGTGCGGCCAAATAATTAGGTTAATCACAATTAATTCATGATTTATAGGGAGGGCCATGTTGGTTTGGAATGTTTTTTTAACTTCATTTTGTGTTTATTCAGGTTATCTTTGTCTGATACTAAAATTAGTTTGCTGATCTGAAACAGTTAAGTGTGACTAATGGGCAAAAACAGAAAAAATCTGTAAGTTAGTTTTGGTGATTAAAGGGTTAAAGCATTAAAATCATGAAAACCAAAGTCAGCTCAACCCAGTTCAACCTTAATTCTTTTTATTACAGTGCAATTCAATCTAAATATACGTAGTCTAAGAGTCAATACAGTAAGAATCTGATTCAAATACATCTAGTTTTTATGAAATGTCAATTAGTAAAACGATGTTTAGAAACAGACTGAATCAAACCTTCACTTTGATTCAATCCTGTGTCTTGAGCATTGGCCAGCAGGGGTCTTTAAACAGGATTCCTCACCCCCTTTACCAGGATAAAACCCAGCAGGGCCAGGCTCAAGGTGGGCTCAGGGCCGAGTCACGGACAAACACAAAAGCAGCTGGCTACAAAAATCCACCAAAACAAAAGAAAAGTGCTTCAACAGATTATTTTTCTAGTATTTTTTAGGCATTCCTCAATAAACTAAAAAGAAAACAACAAATAAAGTTTTCAAATGAGATCAAACAAAAAATGACCTTCACCAATGAGCATTTACAGACTCAACCAGTAGAGAGGCTCCGCTACGACTAGATGTCTGGTGAGCTTCAGTTTGGACCTTGGTTGTGACATATTAGAACAACTAGGCCTCTTATCGAAGTGGGCTCATTTATTTGATCCACTATCTTGTGTCTACTGACCTCATGCTTTCCGTATGCTTTGCTCAGTCTGACACATCATTCCAGTCTCTTGATAATTCACACCAACTGATTGCATCTTATTTACCCCAAATGCTAAAAACTGAGTCATAAGCCACACTTTCATTCTTATATTGAATTTTGCTCCATTTGGACAGACCTGGGTATTTTTTTCTCCTTGTTTAACACTTGAAAGCTACAGTGGTGTGATACACACTTCAATGTTTCAGATCATCAGATTTCTATATTAGACAACAATAACACAAACACAGTTTCTAGGTGAAGGTTTTTATTATTAAGGGGGAGACGTTCCAAACCTACATGGCCATGTGTGAAAAATTTCCCTAAGCCTAATAACTAGTTGGACTACCTTTAACAGCAACAGCTGCAATCAAGTGTTTGTAATAACTGGCTTTGTAAAGAGTTTTAAATCACTGGAGGAATTCTGGCTCCACTCATCTTTGCAGTATTGCTGTAATTCAGCCTGATTGGAGGGTTTTCGGGCATGAACTGTCATTTTAAGGTCATGCTACAGCAACTCAATCAGATTCAGGTCAGGACTTTTGACTAGGCCACTCCAAAGTCATCATTTTTTTCTTCTTAAGCCAATCACAAGTGGACTTGCTGGTATGCTTTGGATTATTGTCCTGCTGCAGAACCCAAGTGAACTTCAGCAGGTTTGCTGGAGACCCACAGATTTAAAAACTGTTTTATAACCTTTTCCTGACCCAAAGTTCTCAATTTTTTTTCTCATTTGTTCCTAAATTTCCTTGGATCGCAGCGTGTCTGGCTTTTGCGGATCTTTTGGTCTACTCCTTTTTGTCAGGCTGAGTGATTTCTTGATTTCCTCAGCCTTCATTGCTTTCTACCGGAGCGGTTCATCACTCCTTCAAAGAAATCAGCTGTGTTCAAGCAGGGAGAGATGGGAAAAAAAAGCAGGAATCATGAGCTAAAAACACTCTGGTGCTAGCATAACAGCTAGCCACATTGGGTTAGCCTAACCCTCGTGAGATACGTGACTTTGTGAGACTTCAGGGCACCGGACTGGAGACTCAAAAGTTGTAAACGTGGTATTCTGGACACAAGCAGCAGATGGGTCTGAGTGACTTTTCATTAAAGGGTCATATTAGAAACAGCATTTTGTGTTTACTTGTGTGATCTTTGTCTAATATTTACATTTATTTCTGAAACATTTAAGTGTGACAAACATACAAAAAGATAAAGGAAATCAGGAAGGGGCAAACACCCTCTCACACCACTCAAAGTTTACAAGAAGTATCTTGCAATTTCCCCTTCAGATGTGAGACTACATCGGTCTTTTTTACAAGAAAAGAAGACGTTGCCCAAAACATCGTGTTCTTGAAGATACTGTCTGAGCACATGACTTCGACAAATCCTTTTCTTGTTTGGCTGCTGTCGGGGGGGGGGGGGGGGGGGGGGGGGGGGGGGGGGGAGCAGGTTGTTTCGGGAAGATCCGAATGAATACTTTACAGTTAAATACCCCTGCTGCTAATAAAAGTCTAAATTCTTGATCTGTGTTGTCCCTGTAGTCAAAGTGAGAGCTCACAGTGACTGGTCCATTGGGGGTCGAAACAAGAGGGTTTCACGTCGGCGGTGTTATTGGACCCTTCACGTTTCTCATTTATTTTATTGTAATTTATTTGAATTATTGGAAAGAGGACTGTAGATGTGGAGATGATGACGCAGCATTACATTAAACCAGGACCTTTTAAAACCAGAGGACCAGGGGACTTCCCCTTCAGCTGCTTGAGATTGTTGAACAGATGGGGGAAATGTTTTCTCCTTCCTCACAGTCAGATCCGGCCTTCAGTTTGATGTTCAGTGAATCATAAGAGTGGAAGGGTTAATGAATCAGTAAAGATTTTAAAGAGCACGTCAGTTTGAAAACAGACTTGGTTACATTTGCTTGAGACCAGAAAACGTAGAATGAGAATGGAGACAGACAGATGGATAAAGTGTTGGGTCACTCCACCCTGGTATTGGTCCTATATTTACTTATTTTGTGTCTTGATGATGCTGTAGTAGAAGTAATAAGCCAGTTAGTTACTTTTTTCTAGATCCCTGGTATTGATCCAAGCAGCAGAACCTTGAAGGGTTAGCTCCTAAACTCTATTTCTCTCAACAGAGGCCATTCAGGAAGTTTAAAAAGATAGTAATTGTTTTATGACTTTTACACAAAAGACACTTCAAAATGGCCAGAATATCCCTTTCAGATAATACGAGGTTGTATTTATGCACGTTCAGAGCTTTTCAGTGACACAAGGACTTGTCTGAGCTCGAGACCTGTACAGGACAGTTTGATAGAATAAATCAGACATGTAATCTACATGACCCCCAGTGAAGTCACATCACTAAACCTTATTGTTCTACCGCAGATAGACGGTCAGATATCTTATCTGGTTGTAACTCATCCTTAGTGGCTCCTTGTTTTTCTAATGACAGCGACTTCTTCCTGAATAAAATCACTACCAGGACACCAATCATAAGATAAGCTTGAACCCTCTGAGCATATAGAATTAATCGGCTGCTACATTTTGCTGATTTAGTTTATTTTGTTGCAAAGGTTATAAAAGAAAAAAACTTTGATTTTGCACAGAAAATATTAAAGTGAAACCAGTTTTTTTTTTTTTTAAAGGATTTCGACTCAGTTTTGCCTCATTTGTTGATTTTTTACTAAACACATTTAACTGAATAGATTTCCTTCACATTTGGTGAATTTAATTTTTGTAGCTCTAACATGCAAAAGTTAATACTGAAATAGAGAAACCCAAATTGCAAAATACTGAGTTGAACTTTGTGTTTTAAGAGTGCCGACTTAGTGTCGAGTGAAATGCAACCAAACTATAAGTGCAACAAAAAAAAACTTCATTAGATGAGTGTTCAGTAAAAGTCTTTTATTATCAATTTACCAGAGAAAGTAGTAGAATGGTAAAAACAAAGTACCAGTACCATTGCATTTTTTATGCAGTCTGTTCTGCAAACTGCCCCCTGGGGCTGACAGTACCCTCACATTGTATGTGTTGATGCATCGACACAATCCATTCAGTGTTGTTCCAAACATTCACATGAAAAACACATAAAGCAGTCTTTTTACAAAGGAACGCGACTGCTTTCCAAATAAACTAATATATTTACATAAGGGGTATTTGATCAGATTTTATTTAAACAAGTGAGAAAATCTCTGAAAAAATAACGTACAATTAAAAGGTGCAAAAAAAATTTCACAGCAGCATCTAGTGCTGTGATGTTGGGTTCAAATGTACAATGCACTTATTTTCAAAAATGTTGTTTACCACCCACAACACCGACGGTAGCTGCTGACAAATCTGAAGTAATCTGAAACTGAACAAATTAAGTCCCTGCATTTCAACAGAGGACTCAGAGAAAATGGCCATTATGGATTATAATCATGTCACGTTAAACAAATAAATACGTTGAGCATTTTGTTTTATTGTTTTTCAGTGTAGGAAAATATTGCTAATGCTTAAAATGTAAAGCTTAGCCATTCAGTAACCTTTAGCTGGCTGCACAAGCCACATGTGGTGGTAACAAAACGACAAAAAGCAAAACAACTGAAAGTTAAAGAGGCAGTTTGCAGTTTAAACATAAGACAATCTGACAGGCACTCAAAGAGTCGGACCTTAAATATCACCTGAACCCCTTGGGGGCATCTTGGTAGGAGTCGTCAAAACTGCAGTTTCCCTTTTTGTACCCACACCAACAAAAAATTTAAAATAAATGTATTTATTTTTGAACATAAAAAAAAAAAAAAAACACCCACAAAAACCAAAACAAAAAGCACCACAAAAAACGTGGTTTTACTTCCAGTTAGATGCGCCGTTTAAGTGCTACACCTTTTGCGGTAACGCAGACTGCCGGCTTGACTTCATGCGGCTGCGTGCATAAACCCGCAGGAAAAGTGCTAGGAAAACGACAGCGACGCCAAAACCGCCGATTGGAGTGATGGCGTGACCATAAAGGAAACAGGAGAGAAGAATGGCGATGGCCTGCCGCAGCGTCATGATGATGGTGAAGACGGCAGCGCCAAACTGGTTGATGGTGTAGAAGATGAAGAGCTGGCCGCACGCCGAGCACACGGACAGCAGCACGGCATGGAAGGCAAACTCCGAGTGGCGCGTCATGAAGGCCAGCGAGTCAAAGAAGGCACCCTGCTCGAGCAGCGAGCCAACGGTGAAGAGGCAGGAGAACAAGTTGACCCCGAACATCATCTGAACGGACGACATCTTGTACTTGAACAGATTGTCCTGCCAGTTGGAGGTGAAGCTGTCAAAGACGATGTAGCCCACGAGGATGATGATCCCGCTGAAGGTGGTGACGGTTGATGGGTGCTTGTTGGTCGTACTGGAGAGAAGAAACATGCTGACGCCAACGGAGATCAGCACAGCGGTGAAGTACTCCCAGTATTCGTAGCTTTTACGAGACACAATCTTTCCCATAAGCATGACAGGAATGACTTTGGAGGCCTTGGCCAGGACCTGAGTGGGGAAGCTGATGTATTTAAGGGCCTCGTATTGGCACCAGCTGCTCAGGATGTTGGAAAGAGAGGCAAAGGAGTATTTGTACATGGGGGCACCATGGCGAGGCTGCTTAAACAGGACGCACCAGATGCCCGACACGGTCAGGGCAAGGATGCGGTTCATGAAGACTAAAAACTGAGAATCTTTGAATCTTTCGCCCTCCCCTTCTGCAGTCGCGGCTCCGTAGGAACGAGTCATCACCCTCTCCTGGAGGACTCCCCATGTTAGATACGATGCCTAGAAATAAGACAACAAAGTTTGAGATTTTTGGGGGGAGTGGGATTCTTTAGCTGCTATGTTTTGCCTTTACTTGAACTTGCTGTGAAATTAACTCTGGATTGTGGCATACAATTACTTTATTATTTACAAATCTCCAAAAGCACTAACCCACTAAAACACAGTACTTTGAAGCAAAGAAAGATTATAACCGCCTCTGCATATATAAATAAATCATTCAGTCTAACACCTCTCTTTCTCTGCTCTCCACACAAGGTGCTGCAACATTTGTCAAGTTTGCATCTCATGATTTAACCTTCTTTTTTATTTTACAGGTTAATTTGGTTGAGTTTAGTATTAAATTATATTATATACACTTTTACATGGTGCGTTTCTCCTTTTGTTATGGCCACCTGAGCCAGGTCGTAACAAGTGGGGGCTCGTCCGGGATCTCAAGGAGACTCCCTGTGTTACGCTGGCCACATTCCATTGAACCAAATTAAAAAATCTTTAAAGAGCAAATTGAAAGTTTTTTTTTTTATTCTGATAAAATTCTGTCCAAAAACACTATTTGAAATGTTTATTGAGGGTATTTTGTTTTGCATTTTTTTAAACAATTTTTCTAGTCAAAAGTGCCCCTTTTTCAAAGCTTCTAAAAAGGCTTTTTTTCTCTTTTTCTTCATATTTGGACCTGTGACGTCACCAGAGGGAGCTCCCAGCTAGGTGGCGCTGCTTACAGTGTTGTCAGATGTAGATAAATAAAGTATTTGTAGGATAATTTAACACTGTACGATCAATAATCCCATAAATATGATCATTTGAGCCCATTGTTGTGTGGAGTTTGTGTAACAGATGCTTGTTTTAATCATTGTGTTAGATTTTTTAAAGCTAAACTACTTTAACATCTCCAGACTGCCAGCTGCCTGCTCGCTGTCAGCGATGAGTCGTTAGTTTTAGGTTAGAGAGCTCTTTAATCGAGTCGGTGTGAATTCATTTGAATAAAAAATGCTAAATTATTATGTTTGTGAATGCCAATCGCCAGTCTGTCAGGACACTGAGTCAACAACAACAAGACGGCTTCCTTACCGGTTCTGTTTGGTGACGAAAAACCCCGGCGGTCCTGGTCTAATCCAGGACTGGATGTGACGGGAGTCCCACATACCGACGAAAAACATTCAGTGTGACTAAACAGGCGCCGTTACTTCGATCCATTCAAATTAACACCGGAACCGCTGTTAGCACGCAGCAGTTAACAGGAGCTAACGGGGGAGATTTGAGTCTCGTTTCCATGATGGCAGGATTCAGTACGGTTCGTGGCGGGTCGTCGTACTCCGGTACAGATCCGCGATTTCATGAGAGCGTTTCCTTCAGCTGTCGGACCCTCACCTGGGTGAGCCTTTGCGGGACTCTCCAGCAGGGTATTCCAGAGGGGGTTTCCAGCCTGGCCCGACACTGTTCCGGTCAGCTTGAACCTTTCAGCTGCATCCTGTGAAACTTCTTTATAAACTCTTTCATTCCTTAACAATCCATCTAGCTCGTCCTGAACGCAGCTCAATGTTTGGAGCTCTGATGATCAAAAACCTGGTGCTAAACGCTGGTATCCGTGTACGGTTGATCTCTGCTCACAGACCCGAGTGAGGAGGTGGGTCACGGTCTACAGCTGGACCGGCAGGCAGGGTACAGCCTTACTGGACTGATTGTTTTTATCTTTTTTAATCTTAATAAAATAACTTCTCACTATAGTAATAAAGTAATAAAATAACGGCACTCTGGGGGTTTGTTTTACTCGTCACAAGCAGTGATCAGTGGATCAGTTTTCTATATAGAGAACGAACGGTCTCCCTGAACTGTCGTCACTTCCGGTTTGGTGAAAAAAATGGACAATTCTCACAAAAATGAATCCAAAACCCTAAATAAGCTGAATTTGTGTAAATTTTTATTCAGAAAAAGTTTCTATTATATTTCTCTAAACATTTGTTTAAGGGAGTGTTTAAGCTGCAACTTGCTCTTTAAATAATTATAATTTTTTTTAAGTTAAATGTTCAACAGTTGTAAGATATTTACTGGTGCTTCAACTTGGCCTCTAGGTCTTTAGGATGGTTAAATTTAGCTGTAGTTGGGGGGGAAAAAAAAAACACTACAAGATCAAATGAAATACTTCACTGTGATAAATTAGTTTTATCTTTTGTACATTTTTGGACCACACTAAGGGTTAATGAAGGGTTTATCTTGTTCTTCTGACCTTGAAAGTACCCAAATGTACAAGTTGGTTGGTTTTATTAAAATTGAACAAAATCAGGTAAATTAAAGGGGAGCGGGGGGGGGGGGGGGGGGGGG
>SSNR01000020.1:1274078-1345271 GCA_006937965.1 Callopanchax toddi | reverse complement strand
GGGGGGGGGGGGGGGGGGGGGGGGGGGGGGGGGGGCACTGACCTTTTTGGTAGAGTATATAAAAAAGATTTTTCATTTGTGTTGATTAACCTAAAAATTACTACCCTGAATGCATTGATTATTTAAGTCATCGTGATGAAAAATTCATTTAAGTTTCACTCTCTTTGACAAAAATGATAGCAACCAGTAACAAGTAATAGAAAACATGGAATACTGCACTGTAAATACACAAAACAAATGTCTTATTCTAAGAGTTGTGTTTCCAGTGACTGTTGGTTCTGGGAGGTCCCCTACCTGAAGTCCTGCAGCACAAAAGATCAACCGGAAAGCCTGTTTGACTGAGGAGCCTGAGTCAACCTCGTTCCTGCTTGTAACGGATACATCATCCAACAGACCGGTTTTGTCCTCGCTGCCGTACACACAGGTCTTTACCACAGGATAGCAGAGCCCACTACCTGAATGAGGCGAAACAAAAAGACACGTGAACCAGAAAGGGACTGGAGCAAGACATTTCTTTTTTTGTTCTGTAACAAACCGACTCTCACAAGCCCGCACCTCGTTCTATGTAATTGGAACGCTTGAAGTAGCTAATGAGGAAGTAGCCAGGAATGATGATGGTAGCATATCCCAGCATATTGACAAGGAAGCGGAAGAACCAGACATCGTTCCAGCCGTCCAGGAGCGAGGACTCCTCTGCAGCCACAGTGGAGGGGAACACAAGTAACACTAGTGCAGGCCAAACCCTGAAGGACAAAACAAGATGTTGACAAGAAAAACAAGTTAATTCAGGAACATGAAGGAAATCTGTCTTCTTTTGCAACAGAAGGGAGCAAAAATGCACCAGTTCTGGTTTAAGGGTCTACACTGAAACTTCCAAGTTGTGATACTAACCAGAAACAAAATGTGCATAAAAATATACTTTAGTGGTCAAATTTTAACTTCTAGTTGAGCAATAAAATGACAGATCCTACACTTCTCGTCAGTCAATTTAGACTTATTGTGTTTGCATTCAAACACGAATAACCTGTTACACTAACTGAGATAAAAGATAAGCCCTCATTTAATCCCGCGAGAAGTTTACGGACTGTACACACGCGTCGTGATGCCCAAGAATCTTAGTAAAAAGGTGTGGCCTTCAGTGTTAAGACACAGAGTGCATGTCTTTGGAGTGAGGCAGGGCCTCCCTCTCCCAGGGGGCCTGTGAGCCTGAACCAACACAGAGCCTCTTTGTGTGGCTGTACCCTGGTCAACCAGCAGCCCACTCCAGCAGGACTTGGGCTCTGAACAAGAAGCCTATTAGACGGAGGAATGCACTGTCCTGACGAAGCAGCACTCACTGCAACACCGCAGAGACTATATTCACCTGAGGAGAAATCCAGTCAAACCAAATTATAGTCCTGATTGGATGTGTGACAGGAGATATATCATATCTGGGATAAAACTGTGCTTTATGAGCTCCTGGATAAAGATGGATGAATAAATGCGACAGTAAACGTCAGACATATTTCTAAAATACTTAGTACATTTGCTGATCTGCTATTATTTTGAAAATCGTGTCACTAGAATCGTAAAAACCATAAAAATATGAATCCAAAACATGTGCACAAGCTTTACTCATAGCTTTTGGCATCTAATATTTAGATATTAAT
Organism: Callopanchax toddi; assembly: GCA_006937965.1. Taxonomy (NCBI): domain Eukaryota; kingdom Metazoa; phylum Chordata; class Actinopteri; order Cyprinodontiformes; family Nothobranchiidae; genus Callopanchax; species Callopanchax toddi. Next base: position 1,343,622 of record SSNR01000020.1, on the reverse strand, counting down.
TTTAAATATTAAACATAATGACAACAATGTGTTATTTATATTAAAAACAGTTTAGCAGCTCCAAGTTTATTGAACCAACATCGCTTCCTGGTTTTATCTTAGCTAGCGAATTCAAAATGTAACTTTTAGCAGCACAACTCGCCCACATCTGAAACTCGTCGCCTTCATTATGACACACTTTTCCTCTGAAACGTTACCTCCATGAGAAAGAAGGCATTTTCCCCCACACTTTGTGGCCGACACCTGGAGCAGTTCTCCACGCCGACAGACTCAAACGTCTCCGCGGTGACACAGCATGAAGCCGCCCGGGACAGACGGGTCCAGGTGTTTTAATCAGCGGAGCCTGTGTGCTTTTATACCAGCCCGTCTTTAGCCCTGTTTTTTCCACTTCTACGGCTGATATGTTCACTTGAACCGGAACGCTCTCCTCCTTTTTAATGAAGACCAGTAGGATGCCGGAGATTAAAAAAATAGCACCTTCCCAGTGTATCTGCCCCCTGCTGGCAGGGAGGAGTAACTGCAGGTAGTTAGTTGGAGCTCTGACATCAAAATAACATTTAAAAATGAGCAAACAAAAAGATAATAAAAATAAAATAAGTGCTATAGACTAAAGAGTGAACATTTGTAAATTTTTCGGAATATATTTTATATTTGTTTGGGGATACTACTACTATAATAATTGAAAAAATAGGAAAATTAATTAACTCAGTTTGTAATTTTTCTGGGATAAATATAAAAAACAAATATTATGGATAATAAGTTTCTTGACACTTAATATTCCTCTCTTTTGACATTTGGCCATGGAAAATTGTAAATTATCCATATACCTGACATAATTTTGTTGTGAGTCAAATATATCATCCATTCAGTAAACTTTGTGCTTTAAGGTAGAAGGTAAGGATGCACGCAGCTCACTACAGCCAACAACAGGACTTTTTCCATTGGAAGAAAAAAAGTGAGGGCTGATCTCAGAGGGTCAAGAGTATAAATAGCAGACAGAGACAGAATAACCCACCTTTGATTTTGTAAAATTTAATATTTTTTTCTCTTTAATCATATCAACCATAGGTAGCTCAAAACAAAAGGGCACAGTTGTATTCTGGTGTCAGTTTTTAAACTTGTCATAACTTCAGACACCCCACATTTGAGATATAAAACAAGAAAACCAGTTTCTTAAACGTACCTATTTTAATGGTCACTCACTTATGCATTACCATTCAGACGAATCAGGTTTAAAAATAACACTTTAATAAAAAATGTCACTTTATTGTTAGAATACCCTACATGAAAAATAACTTTGTTGGAATTTTTCTTTAATAAAGTTCTCTGTTAACATATTTTCATACAGGTTCTTCTAAAAAAATTTGCATATTGTGATCAAGTTCATTATTTTCTGTAATGTACTGATAAACATTAGACTTTCATATATTTTAGATTCATTACACACGACTGAAGTAGTTCAAGCCCTTTTATTGTTTTAATATTGATGATTTTGACATACAGCTCATGAAAACCCAAAACTCCTATCTCAAAAAATTAGCATATTTCATCTGACCAATAAAAGAAAAGTGTTTTTAATACAAAAAAGTCAACCTTCAAATAATGATTTTCAGTTATGCACTCAATACTTGTTGGGGAATCCTTTTGCAGAAATGACTGCTTCAATGCGGCGTGGCATGGAGGCGATCAGCCTGTGGCACTGCTGAGGTGTTATGGAGGCCCAGGATGCTTCGATAGCGGCCTTAAGCTCATCCAGAGTGTTGGGTCTTGCGTCTCTCAACTTTCTCTTCACAATATCCCACAGATTCTCTATGGGGTTCAGGTCAGGAGAGTACCACAGTAATACCATGGTCAGTAAACCATTTACCAGTGGTTTTGGCACTGTGAGCAGGTGCCAGGTCGTGCTGAAAAATGAAATCTTCATCTCCATAAAGCTTTTCAGCAGATGGAAGCATGAAGTGCTCCAAAATCTCCTGATAGCTAGCTGCATTGACCCTGCCCTTGATAAAACACAGTGGACCAACACCAGCAGCTGACATGGCGCCCCAGACCATCACTGACTGTGGGGACTTGACACTGGACTTCAGGCAGTTTGGCATTTCCCTCTCCCCAGTCTTCCTCCAGACTCTGGCACCTTGATTTCCGAATGACATGCATGACTGTCCAGTGCTGCTTCTCTGTAGCCCAGGTCCGCCGCTTCTGCCGCTGTTTCTGGTTCAAAAGTGGCTTGACCTGGGGAATGCGGCACCTGTAGCCCATTTCCTGCACACGCCTGTGCACGGTGGCTCTGGATGTTTCTACTCCAGACTCAGTCCACTGCTTCTGCAGGTCCCCCAAGGTCTGGAATCGGTCCTTCTCCACAATCTTCCTCATTGTCCGGTCACCTCTTCTCGTTGTGCAGCATTTTCTGACACACTTTTTCCTTCCCACAGACTTCCCACTGAGGTGCCTTGATACAGCACTCTGGGAACAGCCTATTCGTTCAGACATTTCTTTCTGTGTCTTACCCTCTTGCTTGAGGGTGTCAATGATGGTCTTCTGGACAGCAGTCAGGTCGGCATTCTTACCCATGATTGCGGTTTTGAGTAATGAACCTGGCTGGGAGCTTTTAAAAGCCTCAGGAATCTTAGCAGGTGTTTTGAGTTAATTAGTTGATTCAGATGATTAGGTCCAGTGCTCGTTTAGAGGACCTTTTCATGATATGCAAATTTTTTTAGATAGGAATTTTGGGTTTTCATGAGCTGTATGCCAAAATCATCAATATTAAAACAATAAAAGGACTTTAACTACTTCAGTTGTGTGTAATGAATCTAAAATATATGAAAGTCTAATGTTTATCAGTACATTACAGAAAATAATTAACTTTAACACAATATGCTAATTTTTTGAGAAGGACCAGTATTCAAGAGAAGAATATTTTTCACTACAGCTGTTAGGTAAATCATAGTCCAGGGAAATACAAAGTAAACTGAATTGTGAAAAATCAATCCTTCAGTTACGTAATTATTAGTTCAGTGGATGCATCACAACCGTAAAACTGTTCAACAACACACCAAAAATATGATCAGTGAATACCAAATAAGACTTTTGTATACTTTTATATTTATTACACACACCTGCTTCACTTTTTATGACACAGCTTTAGATTCTGCATGTTGAGCATTTTTGTTTTCTAAGAATTACTTTTTAGAAGGCCTGCAGAGTGGTGCAGTTCCTTGCAGCAAGAAGGTTTGCATGTTCTCCATATACAGTGCATGTGAGAATAAACCAGAGGTTTATTTTTTAATGTCTTAAAATCAGAAGTTTACTTGTAGAATGATTACTATCTCTTTAAACAACGAGGGAAAGTCCAGATGAGGCCACCGTTTTGAAAACTTCTGATAGGTTCACTGACATGTTTGAGTTAACAGGAGGCCCACCTGAGGGTGTATTTTAAGGCCACACTTGTTTGACACGATGGGAAAGTCAAAAGAAATCAGGAAGAGGATTGTGGAGCTGCACAAGTCTGGTTCATCCTTGGGAACAATTTCCAGACGGTTGAAGTTTCATCATGAGAATGTCCAACCATCGTGCTCAGGAAGAAGATGGGTTGTGTGTGCCAGAGATGTACGTGTTTTGGTCTGAAATGTGAAAATCGACCCAGAACAAAAGCTAAAGACCTTGAGATGATGGCTGAAGTTATCCAGAGTGTCTCGTTTGTCTCCGTGTGGCCCTGTGATGGACAGGCGACTTGTCCAGGGTGTCCCTGCCTCTCATCTCGTGATGCTCCCTGCACCCTTTACAGATGGTGCAGAGGATAGACGTATGGATGGACTTTTTAGGAGTAAAACTGACTCCTTTTACATCTCTGTGCAATTTCTTTATAGGTTTCTATGGATTTTAAGTACAGATTTTAAGCCAGTGAAGTGGATTTTTGAGAACAGCTACAGTTTAGAAATAATCTGTACCAGAACTGCTTTATTGGAAATCCATTACTTTGAGTGGGAAATAACTAAGTCTCTATGGAATCAAAACAAGAAAGCAGAACACCTGAAACTCTTCCCAACTGTTTTCTGCTGGAGGAACCAACAGAATGAACTGAAGTGTACACATAACACAAATATTTTCAGGGTTTCCCAAGTTACAATTAAATGAGGAAGTGGTTATGGTTTCATAACTCTTTGTTTCAGCCGTTTACCACAAAAACATGGGCCATTTGGAGTCTTTCTGCACACAAACTTGCCGTTATCAAACTTGGGAAAACTTTTAAACTGAGTCTGTAGTCACCAGAGAGTTGTTCAATCTAAAATCTATAAATCTGCATTATGTGTGAACCAGTTTAACCGTTGCTGTGTTAACAAATGAGATCCAGCTGGGTGGAATTTCCAGCCGCACCACCCTCATTGTGTTGCAGAGGCCATAAGGAAGAAGACACTTAAAGTAAAACAAAACATCCACCTTGCAAATCCACCTGACAGGAAACAAAAACGACTTTGTCATTCAAATATAACTGAGTTTTGTCAGGTCAAACAAATGAAAGAAGTGGTTTTACTGCACGTTTGAGGTGATTAAAAAGGGCTACAAGTGCTCCTCTTTACTCGAAACGGATTTTAAATGCAGCAGTCTTTGTGTGCACGTGTGAAAAACCTGGAATTTCCACAGCAGAACAGATCATGTCAGTCAGGGTGTGCACCAACAACTCAGATGCCAAAAAATACTGATTAAAATAAACTCCAACTTCCTTTTCCCAGAACAACAAAAGCGCAACATGCATGCATTTTTTTCCAGTTTTATTACAAAATAAATGAACTGCTTGTTTGAACTAAAAAGCCCAGTGTAATTACACACAAAACATCAAATGCTTTCTGCAGATGAAGAGTAAGAAGCGATAAATAAGAGATAAACTGCTCACAAAGAGTAAACCTGCAAAATCAAGAGACAAAGCTGCATTCTGTCTTATATATTAAATTTCTAAACTGGCAAGAAGTTCTCTATCAAAAGCAGGGATCTGATTAGTTTGCTAAATTTACATTTTTAACAGGAAAAAAAATCCTCTGCATTTTTAAAAAAAAGAGAAGTATCTAAACACACAACAAGAGATGCTAAGTTTTCAGGATTAAAAATAACAATGTAAAGGCAAAGAGAGTTTAAGAAATAGAGACAGATGCAACTAAAACAAATTCAATTCTTAAAAGGAGGTAGAATTTTTGAACGTTTATGGGAGTTTGGCACTAGCAGAGGGGGAAGGGGTGTTTTGTAACCGAGTACGAGCCCCAACTTAATATATTTTCTCCTTTGGAAGTCAGTGTTCAATTAGGCAAAATCGCTCAATTTGGAAAAGGTAGGGTAATACAATTCATACGAGTGCATATATTTCACTAGATATTAGAGTCAACTACATGAAGGCACTATTTAATAAAAAGTTCAGCTGAAGAAAAAAAAGCTTTCATTTCATTTCAACCAAAAGTTCCAGCTGCTCTCAGGCCCCAGAAAGATTAAAAACTTGTCATTTTCCCATGAATCATTTCAAAACTTGACTGATATTCCAGAGATCAGGATGTCATCAAAAGGAAATAAGGCCAGAATCTGAAAGAAAACAAAAAACGTAGCGGTCAGACGTGTCTGTAAAACATCCTTAACAATTAGCAGGAAACAAAATAAACATTATTAGGCTTTTAACTGACCAAAGAAGTCATGGAGTGATTTAAAATTCGGTACAGCAATTGAGAAACCACGAAGCAGCATGTCAGTGTTGAAAAGGCCGTCTGTCTCAGTCCTCTGTTGGTTCATGTAATCCCAGTCTAACATGATGTTGGGATCAGGTATCCGTGGGGGTCATGCCATCTGTTACCAGACTCTTTATTTTTCTTAACACTCAGGACAGCTTTTATGACTCCGACTCTTCATTTAGGCTTGTTTAGAAGCTCCTCTGCAATCTAAATATCGACACCTATGCTTGTTTTTGCCATTTTGAACTTGCAACATGCTATAAAAAGTTGAGATTAAGTGATGTGCGGAAAAATTGTATATTGCAAAATAAATGTAGGCCTCATTGTCTGCAGTGGGTACGAAATCTCCTTAAAGAAAACAAAAGATTTCTTATTTAACAAATTAAAAACACCTGCTGCACTTCACTGAATCAATGCCTACAGATTTTAGAGCATCTCTAAAATGATTAGATGATGAGGAAACCTATACATTTAGGATGTTTTGGCTTTAATAATGATCTTCAGTCTCTCTTTTGGAATCATTTTCAACCTGTTGACTATGAACCATCATTATTAATCATTCTTACATCATCGTTGCTTTCAGCCAGATCCAGCGCCGTCTCGTTCTCCATGTTCCGCATCATCATGTCGGCACCAAAATTACAGAGCATGTTGGTGATGGCGCCGTCCTCCCTCCCCACAGCGAGGTGCAGCGGCGTGCAGCCGTTGTACATGGTGGCGTCCACGTTGGCTCCGCTGCTGAGCAGCAGCTTCGCTGATATGGCGTCATGCAGCTCAACGGCGAGGTGAAGAGCGGTTTTCCCACTGGTTCCTTCCTGCATCGAGAAACAGAGTAAGAAATCTGACAACATACATGTAACAATAATTTACAATCTAAATAATAAAAGCATCTTATTATTAAACCCTAGGATTTCACAAGCATAGGAAAACTGGGCGTAGCCGCTCAAGTAATAGTTTTATTAACAATAATAGTTGAATGGACTAACATGTGGGGCTGAACGATATGTTGAGCCGGTGATTTGAACTGAGAGGAATGTCTGGGGTAGTTATGGGACTGACAGCCATGTTCCCTTCCATCAATAGAAAGTTAAGAGTCACAGGCAGTCAGCTAATCATATCTCAAATCTAATTATGTCTCCCTGAATTCTGCAGGAAGCCCTGAGCTCAGCTCATATCACTATCAACATCGCACAGGTGCAGCAGATTTATATACAGGAACACAACATGAAAAGAAGCAAGCAGCACACAACGTTTGTGTAACAGAAACAACACATTAATGGGTTAAACATGCAGGGAAATCCTCTCATCTTATAACTCTATATATCTGATTAAAGCTGGAGTCATTTTTCTGCAGGTTTAGGAGCACAGTTTAAAATCAGGGTCTATTTAAACCTCATTTAAAGAGTTCCAGGGTGAACATAAAAACATCTACTCTCCAGTCTTTCAGTTAAAATGTTTTTATCTAAATTCAGCTTTTAAAGTGCAAGTGTGTTGTAAACAGAAAACATAAGATGCTCTGCAGAAAGTTACAAACTAACCTGGACATCAAGATCTGCTCCTTTACTTATCAGGAGCCTCATTAGTTGATGTTGTTTGTTTAGAACCGCCAAGTGAAGACAGGCAAGACCTGCAAGGAAACAACCTTCCCATTTGAAATATGTAGCGTAAAAATACAGACACACATGGACCTATCTAACTTGAATTTTTGAATAAATGAGTACTTATGTTCAAATACAACAAAACCAATAATTTGTGGTTGTTTTCCTCACCTCTCCAGTTCTGGGTTTCAACAACCGACGTTAGCAAACTGGGGGAAATGTCTCTGGTCATTTCGGTGGCGCACTGCGTCTGGCCGTGTTGGCAGGCCACATGCAGCGCCGTGTTCCCGTCGTGGTCCTGCAGCTCCAAGCTGACCCCTTTCTCCATCAAACCAATCACTACATCTGTCAGGTTCAGGTAGGTGGCCAGGTGTAATGGACTCTGAGGGTCAGCAACAAATAGGAATGTTGAGTTAAAGATGTCTGAATTACCAGAATGTTTCCGGGTTGTACTTTAGCTGACAGATATCACTGCTTTCTTTTAGTAAAACAATTTATCAAATAAATCATTTACTGCTTGTCTGATGGGAAATGTGTGTATTTCTGCTGATTTATGACATCTTAAGTCAGCGTTTGCCCGGATTTCAAACAACACTGTCGACCGACCACAAAGAACAGGCTTCTACCTGTTTATGCAGATCATCAAAGACACCAGCAGAGAAAGTGAAAGTTACATCTTCTTTTCAAAACAAACACCGCCTGGTTGAGCTGCGTTCTCGTCCACTGAGATTACAACAGGAGCAGAATAAAATGATTCTTCCTCTGGTTTTTTATGAGGGATGTAATTTTTTTTGCATACCGTTTGTCGTTTGAATTCTGCAGGGAAACTCAAACTCAATGGTGCTACGTGCATTTAAACTTAGAACAAAAGACTTGCAGATGGAGCTCTGCACCAGAAATGTTGGGTGAGTTTTCTTTATAAAACCAAAAAAAGTAAAAACGAAGCCTTAGAATGACTACTCAGAGGAAATTAAGCCACCAAAAGCACAGAGCTAACTGAGTCAACGTGTGAAGTGCTGACTCTTCACTTCAGTCATTTCCTATCAACACTTTTGTCATTTTGCTCCATCCTCCCATCAGGTTCAAGCTCTCCTCTGACTGTTTGGAGAACTGGAACAATTCCTCCACCCACATCCAAACAAGGACACACTCCCATAAGTTCCCTGTGATTCTATTTCTATGCGAAGTAGAGGAGGGGAGTTTCCATTCAAAGTCCCTTATGAGCTAACGCTCGAGCCACCCGCAGTAACGTCCCTGACAGAGGACGGACTGCACATAAAAAGGAAGAACTGTTCTCTGGAAGTACAGCGTTATAAATAATATCACCGCTGCTTCCACCTTTGAGAGAGCAGTAATGAGGAAGTACCAGAAAGCTGCAGTTTTCTTATAATGTGAAACTCACCTGGTATAAGTTGTTTTGAATGTCCAGGACTTCTTTTGGGAATAGATTTATCAACTCCAGAGCCATTAATGTATCCTCATGGATGATTGCAAGGTGCAGGATTCTAAAACAAAACAAAAAACGTCATTTTTCATGTTTGAAAATCCTGCAAGTTGAGCAAGAATTACAATGGGGAGAAAAAAAAAAAGTCAGCACTTCAGTAAAAATGTTGCATCACAACTTTCCTCAGTACTCATCTCAAAAGAGTGCCTCAAACTGTAACTTCTAGTGGGCTGCATGGCAAATCTGAGTAGATGGGATGTTGTGCAACATTAAAAAGTTCTAGAGAATATTGTTTATCAGTGTGTTAAACATCACCTTTAACCTGATTGCTTTGGGAGACAATAGTTGAAGTGAACAACAAAGCAAAACAAAAAACACACAAACCTCAAAGGCTGCGTGGGAAGTTGTAGCAAACAAATGCAAAGCTACAAAGCAGGAAATGGAACAGAGTATTGGTGCTTAATTTAGACGGCCTCAGAACAACACAGCGCGGGCTTTGTCTGAAAACATGTCAGCATATTCAAATCAAAGTCTGGATTCAGGCTGTGAAAATTCACGAACGCTAGATCGAGTCTTTAGCCACCAAAGTAGACGATCTCAGAAGCTGCTTTACCACTGTGTGCTCTCAGTTCATCGGTTCTCCTTTCAGAATAAATGTCACGCTAGACGCTGCGTCAGAGACAGACGGTGTGGGATCAATAGGTCCCACAAAATCTCACAGCACAGACGCTCACTCAGCTTTCTACTGTGAACAAATCTCCTAAACTTTTACATGATATTTATTTGATTAAGTGGAACTTATTTCTGTTTTAAGCCCTAAAACAAAAAAAAGTTTGCATAAATGTATTCTTATAATAATGATGTGTGCAAAACTGATAGATTAACACAATTTATATTTTAAATCATTAGAAGCATTTTTCTTTATTTAAACTTCAGATAGTTTGATTTGAGAGCTGAAAATAGCTATTGTTCAAAATGTTTTTCTTTTATGTTTTCTTCAAAATAAAAGTAAAATGCAACATTAATATAACACTAACCTAATAATGGTAATATATTTAATAAGACTGCCTTATTACATAAAACGTCATGCAAGGCAGGCCAAGTACAGCTTAGAAAAATAAAAACTTGCCCTTTTCTAATTACATTGCATATTAATTAAACGTTTAAATCATATATGGTCAAGTTCAGCTAGCTGAAACAAACTTATATGTTTTTCCTTGAATTACATTGAACATGCATTTTTAAAAATCCACAGTAAATATGTTTGCATCGTCTTTGCTGCTGGGGTCTAAATACGAGCAATCTGGAAAACTGTTTGTTTTAGATAAAATATTAATATTTCAAAATAAAAGTACAAAAAAAAAAAAAGAAAATGCAAAGATACACAAAAGGTCACAATGACGTTTCTTGTTGTAGTCCCAGATTCGTTTTGGTGTCAAGCCTCTCCTGTCATTACTGACTTGATTCAATCGTCTGCAGACTAATGATGGTGCCACAGATTCAACTCTGTAAGCATTTTAGTATGAAAGGGACTTCCTGGTCTGAGTAAGTCTTGAATGAATAAGACCTTAAAAATCCCACAGGGGAAAATGAGTGTTTGCATAGTTCTCTGTCAGTGTGAGCAGCCCAGTGTGGCGCTTTCAGGTGTTTTTCCCCCTTCCCAGTAGGTATCTATTGTTAGGGTGTGAGAATGAAACCATATGCTCTGACAGTCAGCGAGCGGAAATTAAAAGAGGTCAGAAACTAAAGCAACATTTCCGCAATTCTGTGACTACATCACTCACAGGGCTGCACTGGTTGCAATTTTTTTTTATTACCAAATTTGATTTCTCATCCAAACAAAGTGACACAAGAAGGCCTGCATGAGCTGCTGCTGCAGCTGCTGCATGTGGAGGCTGAGGTGTCTGGATTGTGCAGAGAGGTGAAGTTTCATTGAGTCAAATGGAGAAATGAACTGCAGCAAAAGAGGGCGTTTAATTTGATGCATGGGATGGTTCATAAACCAAATAAACAAACAAAAAAGAAAGTCAGAAGCTTGTAGATTGTGGGAATAAAAACACACGCTGTTCTATCCTGATCAACAAGTTTCTTGTACCTCGCAACATGTGCTTTGTGATACGGGGGGAAGTCCAGACCCATCTGTTTCACTTCTGTTTTCTGACAGCAGACTGTCCACATTCATGGCATGGACAAAGTTCAATAAAGTCTGCATGTTCACACTTTGAAATCCCCTTCAACACCAGTGCTATCTTGGAAAACAGGCCCTCACATTCACAAAACTTCACCCATTCATCACTGCTCTTCAGCTCTGGATGAATTAAAAGCACATATGATTAATCACTGGATAACTAGGGGGAGATGAATGATTTATATTTTAAACTGCATGTCCTCAAGACAAAACAGTTTCTCAGTGTAATCTGATGTAGATATGGACCAATCAGAGGTCTTTACTCTGATTTCTAAACAAATATCACGTGTTTCTAGTTGATTAAATCCTTAGAGAGAAGCAGATATACAATTAGATCATTTAACCACACTGGCAAAATGAGAAATTATTAATTATAATAATTTAAAAAATATAACCTACGTGTCTCCATCCTCTGTAATAGTTGTGAGCAAGTCTTCCTGTTCAGACAGTTCAGAGCTGTGCGCGCGCTCCTCTTTGGTGCTGGACAAACTGCAACTGTCCACTATCTCTGACAGACTCTCCACCGTGATGGACGAAGACCCGTAGGCTGAGTCCCAGCGCTCCTCGGTAAAAAGCTTATCCCTCGGCCCGCTGAGGTCGGTGCTCGGCTCCCGGGAGTCCTCTGGCTTCACCATGGAGCGGTACGAGTCAATGCCCGAGTCTGTGCGGGCGTCCTCCAGAAAGTCATCCTTACAGCCGTGGCTCGTCATGGTGGTGGCCTCGCTGGGTTTCCCCTACCCGCCCTTCCCCGATGATTTAAAGGCTTTTAGCGGCTGCTGTGGCCGCTGGTTCCTCGGTGGTGTGACCGGACCGCCTGTGAGCACCTGAGGGAACCGCCGCTCCTTTGTGATACCAGAGAACCGAGCCGCTCCGTATCATGCCAATAACCGATACACGTCCCTTCGAAGTAACAAACCCTCGGTCTTAATGATTTAACTTTTGTAAAAAGTATCAAACCATGACAGTTTCTTCCAAACCCGGTAAAATAAATTTTTAAAAATCGTTAAAAAAAAAAAAGCAAACGGCTCCCCGTCGACTAGATATCCGGTAACAGTGAGCTGAGCTCCAGGCGGAGAGCATATGAGCAATGAAAGCCGATAAGAGCTGACATCTGAAAGCCAGAGCTGTTTTTGTCACGCGGGGGAATCCCCAGTGCGCGCGAGTGAACACACACTCTCGCAAAAGCGCGCGCGACAACACACACGCACGGTTCAGCAGAGAACGTAAAGAACGTCACAGCGGAAATGCAAAACTTTCAAAATTAAAGCATGGGGAGGTGTTCAAAGGGCATGGAAATGTTAAATTTCAGCCATTCATTGTGTTATTGTTAGAGTATTAAAATGATACTTTAGAGTTTTTTAAGATAAAATAGGTAATTTTGTTTTTCATTTATATATTCTTTTGGACATTTAAAGGTTTTAAAGAACATTGTTATTTTTCTTACTTAAAAAAAACTTTTTTGCAACAACTTTCTCAAAATTAAGGAAAGTTAAACAACGTGCTGAAGCAAATATAACAGAGCTAGAACAATCAATGGGAAACATTTAGCTCCATAACAGCCTTGGACATTTCTCATTAGTAAGGAAAAGATCTGCTGAATTACAATGAAGTCCAGAGTTAAAAATCACAGCTTGTTAGAATTATCAGAGCAGCCACCAAACTATATATGATTATTATATATTATATATTATTGTAAACAAAAACAAAACAAAAAACAACAAAAAAATAATAATACATTTGAAAATGTCATGTCTTAAATACATTAATTGTTCTCGACGTGTCATTAGTTAACTTATTTGCATCTACTTCGAAGGAATTTTCCTTTTTCTTAATTAATCAACCTTTTTGCAGCTTTTTTGTTTAAATCCTCACTTTAGTGACTTCAGTTTGATTCATGGTGATTTCCAGCAGCTCACATTCTCCAGATGTGAGTTTTATTTTTAAAGTAAACACCAGGGTAGAGGCAGCAAAACCACAGCTTTATTATTCAAGCATTTTCCCCCCAAGAAGCTGCCAAAGCTAAGTGAGATTTCTATAAATCATATAACTGACTGAGATACTGATCAATCATCAGTATTCTCAAAGTTTTTGTTTTTGTCTGCAGAAACTATGTTACTAAACTCCACACTGTTAAAAGTTGTATTACATGTTTTGTGGTGCCTCATAAATTTCATAAAATAAATGAAAAGCTTCTATTATTTGTTATAATCTCAAACTATCAGGAGTTTCTGTGTTTTTTGGCATTTAGAAGGCTCACTTACACAATGCTCTGCTCTCTGAGGACCAGGTTACAACAAACACAATATATAAAACAAAAGTCACTTTCAAAGAAATATCTTTATTGCTGCCATCTGTTTTCATGTCATCTAATGTTATGTTTACACACTCCACCTCCTGCCAGCAGTCCAGTCCAACGTCCACACTGTGCGTTATGATAAATACAGACTTGTGATCTGCAAGACTTTTGGGAAACGATTCTTTTGTAAACAAAGACAGGAATGAAAATATTTTTCATATGTGCTCATTCTTTGTGTTTTTCCTCTTTTGCACATGACAAAAACAAATCACATTTTGTCACACACACAAAAAAACGTAAGTCATAATATAAGTTCATAAATTCATGGAAACTGACATTTATCAATTAAAACTGCAGTGTTTTGATGCTTAAAATCATCTAAGGTCTTCAACATTAACACTGAAGAACACTAACTACTTTCTGTTTGCAACCCAGTCATTATTTTTGTCTGTTTTCACACCCTGCAGCTTAGCAAAAAACAACAACAACAAACTGTTCAATTGTGAATAGTGCACACTATACAGAGGGGGAAATTAGTATGATACACTGGAAACTTTTCAAGTTGTCTCACAGAGTGGAGAGGTCTGTTGTCATCGTAGGAAGTAAAATACCTCAGCTGTGAGAGACAGAATCTAAAGAAAACTCCAGAAAATCCCATTGTATGACTTTTAAATAATTAATTAGCATTATTTTATTGCATAAAATAATTTGATCCCCTACCAACCAGCAAGAAATTTGCCTCTCACTGACCTGTTTATGAAGCCTCCACTCGTTACCTGTATTAATTGCACCTGTTGGAATTCATTACCTGTAAAGACACCTGTCCACACATTCAATCAATCAGACTCCAGCCTCTCTACCAAGAAGACCAAAGAGTTTTCTAAGAACACCAGTGATAAAATTGTAGATTTACACCAGACTGGGACTGAAGTTGACCAATGACCACCTGGGTGATCCAGAGGAAAGACACCTCCCCAACCATAAAGCATGGGGTGGAAACATTATGCTTTAGGGGGCTTTTCTGCAATGTGAACAGGACAACTGCACCATATTGAGGAGAGGATGGATGGGGTCATGTATCACCAGGTTTTGTGCAACAAACTCCTTCCCTCAGTAAGTGCATTAAGAAGGCAGTGACCTGAAAAAGCCAGGGAAATTAAGGAGTGGCTCTGTAAAAAGCATTTCAAGGTCCCAGAATCACCAGACCCGAACCCAATAGAAAACCTTTGGAGGAGCTGAAACTTTGTGTTGCCCAGCAACAGCCCCAAAACCTGAAAGATCTGGAGATATGGAGGAGTGGGTGAAAATCCCTGCTGCAGTATTAACCAGATCAGGAAGAACAGGAAACGTCTGAACTCTGGAACTGTAAACAAAGGTTTCTGTACCAAATATTCAAATGTTATGCAATAAAATGCAATTGAAATATATACACAATGTAATTTTCTGGTTTCTGTCTCTCACAGTTGAGGTGAACCTACCCCACCCCTGAGTGGGAGACACAGGTATGTAGTTACCATGGTTACCTTTAACAGCCTCTCTCAGTAGCCATAACATTTGCATCCATCTTGGTTCTACTCACATTGGTTTACTTATAAAAATGTGTGCTTTCTGTCTTAGATTACCAGAGGAGCCAGATAATTATCAGGTGACCAGACTGAGACCATTGCTCACACAGGGGTGGCACAGGCTCATCGGCACCTTCACTTTTGGAGTACATGTTACCATAACAACTAAATCTTCTTCTGTATTTGTATTAGTGAATGCCATTCAAGCTAACTGCTTGATGAACTACTTGAGGTGCACTCTTTAATTGCGTTCCTGTGAGAACACCAAGCTACAGAAATGGTTCTGCAAAAAAAGTTGCGGGCAAAGTGGTGGTGGCTAAAGATGAACTAATGGTGGTCTTGGCCACTACTGGCTACCCCCTGGCTCTGCCCCTGTACATTATATGATGTTGGAATTTCAGACTGCATTGGCACTCTTCAAAATGTATGCAGAAATTATTATTGACTTGTTTTATTTTGGTTTAAAAACATCAAATAAAAATTTTTTAATGCCTGAAAAAGACACTTTAATAAAACAGATTTTTTTAAAAATCAAAATAAATGAATTTATATCGAACACTTATGTTTTCTCCTCCAGTAACATCAACCAATTACTGCAGAGGTAAATAGGCTTTTATGTTGCTTTTAATCAGCCTACTGGGTGCCAACCTTGGGCCTGTGTGGCTGGATCTCCTCGCCTGAACAAACACGTGTTTTAATGGGATGCAGAGGGAGGCTCCCCTGTGCAGCAGCAGCAGCGCCTCTCTGTGTTGTGATTTAACACGGTTCCTGGGTCTTATTTACATCGTGTTGAGGGACTGCCTGCTCCCATGTGGCGCTGTCTGCTGTCTTTGTCCTGATTCACACTTTGGCTGTGGCTGCGCTTTAACACTCTGCAGCCCCTGCAGCAGTCTCCTTTATCCAGATCATTGCACAGCGAGAAGAGTCTCAGCCTTTTGTGCGCGTCTTCGGCTGCACTATGATCCTTTAAGGCTGCCCACCTGAAAAGAAAGAGTCTGCAGTGGATGATGCTTTTGTTTTCTCCTCGGGTTCCTGCAGGACTGATCCGTTTTAGATGACGCGCAGTGGGGCTCTCTGTGTTCATGTTTCACCTTGCTCCAGAAAATTCCCGCTCCAAAGGGAGATCCATGCACCGGCTCCTGTGTTTTTATCACCATGTCTCCAGCAGCATCAGCTGCGACGGCCAGTGAGAGCAGCACCACAGCTCCAGAGGAGGAGGACAGTCCCAGGGAGGAGGTAAGGAGTGCAGCAGGTTTACAAATCAACTAAATTAATGCGTTTCATCAAGAAGCTGTGGATGCGTTTAAATAGGATGCATGAATTGCGCTTATCCAGGTGTAAAAGGAACCCAATCTGCTCTCTTTTGGCTCCTTTCTAGACAAGGTGTCCAAAATGGGGTACAGGGACCCATTAGGGGTCCAGCTGAAAGCCTAGACAACAAAGAAATGTCCTCACAAGAGCAGAATTTATGTTTTTGTTACACTATTACAGACAAATGGTTCAGAGAGTGGTTTTGTCAATAGGCTTTGTCATAAATCCACCATTAAAACACATCAAAATGAACTTTCAGAATAAATAAACTTGAAATTGAATTTAAATGATTTTTTACTGAGATACTTCCAGTCCTCGGTTACTGTTTCCCAACACAGAGTTACACATCCATTACACAAGAGGCATTTTATGTAACCTAGCTGGTCTTATTCTGTCAAGAGAAAGTGAGTGTGAGAGGCACTTATTTAAAGGCACTGCTGTGGTATTTCTATACTTCTAGACTGGATTGTTTATAAAATACAGTTTTAGTTAAACAGATTTCACATCAAACTGTAGTTACAGTAAGCTGTTTTCCATGTTTCCATCTTTATTTTCTAGTCTGAACATGAAGTGTTACAATGGTTACAATAATACACCTAAAATACTTCTGATTTCTAGTTTTCAAAACCCTGAAGTGCACATTTAGATTTCATAATCTAGTAGGAGTGAATGTTTCTAATAAAAAAACACACATTGGAGTCCAAAACTACTTGTGGCTTTCCTTCCTCTTTGTGCAGATTTATGCACAATTAGACATCTGTCTTACTATTTTGACAGAGCAGAGATGTTTTTTTGTCTAATGCATCAGAAATGTCTGCACCACAGAGCTTATGATGGTGAGTCACTTCCTTTCCTCTCCTCCTATGATCTCATGCCATTTGTTCCTACAAACCTTTTTGTTGAATTATCCTTTTAATCAAATCTAAAAGGTTCCACCTATAGTGCACATCCTGGTGGTACTTGCTTCATATTGCTTGGTACATTTGACTAAACCACAGACATGTATGCTTATTGCAGAGCATCCTCTCAAGCACAAACGCTCATAGTTATGCTTGAACAGAAAGAGGCTCAAAGTATTGATTGTATAGCTGTTCAGGCAGCGCAGGATGCTGATGAGTGAACTCTCCTACCCCTGCCTCGGGGAAGGTTCAGTGTTTATCCCCTTCGCTCCACGGGATGGAGCTTTAGCTTGGCAAGACATGTGGGGACCATGTGACCAAGGTGGGGAGGGTAATTATGGAGAAACAACATCTATTATTTACATTTGTCTGTCAGTAGGAGAGCATAGAGCTAACATGTTGGGTTTAATACACTGATGCTTGGAGAGACAGACAAAAATGTATATAAAATGCTCAAACACAACATTTGAGTCAAATGCAGTATTTTGCTCTAATCTGTCCTGAGATTTTTGAATGTGTTTCTATAGCTGTTCTCTATAGCTGTCACCCACCAGGGCCTGCTGTAGGTGATAAACAATGCTTTATGATACCAAATCAAATGTAACTGGACTGGCATTACCTCAGAGAATTACCCTATTTTTTTATAATGGTAAATTACATGTCATCACCGACCAACTGCATCAGAGTATATTTGTGTGTAACGTGCTGAAAAATACTTTAAGATCACATCATTTCTGATTTGCAAGATAAACACACTTCAGGCTACAGATATTATTTTATTTTAAATAGTTTGTTGGAATACTGCTTTCCCAACTCCCATCACTATCCTGACTGAACCTGTCACTGTTATCTGGGCGTTTTCCTTTTGAAAAAGACTTGTTAAAAAAACATATTACAATTTATGAAATTTGTATTTTTCAAATCTTTTTGTTTTAGAAAATTATGAAAATATTACTGAACAGGCATATTTAATCACTAACACCTATGTTTATATTTATCACTCTTCATAATCCTAAATTATTACCTTTTAAAAGGCAAATTTTCAACAAGAGAAATGGCGTTTTCTGTAAAAATGCATCGTGCTGATGATTAATGCACAATTATTTTCCTGCTCTATATTTGTAACATTTTGACCTTTTTGTATTTTATTATGCTAAATAAACTAAAACTATTGTTCCTTATCTGATAAACATGTTTTTGTTTCAGCAGGATTGCATTAATTGTATATTTTGATGTATGAAATGTCACTGAAATCTACAAAACTAAAGCTTCAAATATTCACCAAATTATCCTCATTGGACACTTCTAGGGAGCAACGATTGACCTTCACTTTACCCAGACTTTGATATTAAACTCAACTCTATAATTAGAGATTTGACAAAAAAAAAAAAAAAGACATAATTGGGACAAGAGAAAAGGGGATAAAAATGCCATGCAGTCACTCTGATCTCGTGCATTCCCCATGTGTGTACACACTAGTCAAACAGCAGGTCTGACAGCTACTATTAATAAGTTGTCTAACACTTAAATAATTCTTTCAATTTTTGTCCTAACAGTAAGCACATCATCTTATTAGAATAAGCACAGGCTGAGACATGAGCAAACTGCTTATAGCTCATGCATAAACTATGTTAATGCACTTTCAAAAAGCAGAATTCTCATAAAATATTTTATTTTCATAAGCTGCTGCTTATCTTTGCTCATATTTAGGTCATGTTCATCAATTAAACTTCAGTTTAATATGTGTTACTATACTCAAATAGTTGTGTCAGTACTGTATTTTCTTATTCTTCTTTCTGTCTTCTTACTTTTTCTCATCTTTTTTGCAGCAGTATCCTCAGAAACAGTCTCTGGCTAAGTCCTTATGTCAGGAAACACATTGGAAATGCCTGCTGCTGTCCACGCTGATGTACGGCTGTGTCGGGGTGATGGCCTGGTGCCAGGTGACCAAGGTCACAAGGCTCTCCTTCGACAGCGCTTACAAGGGAAAGTCTATGATGTACCACGACAGTCCCTGCTCCAATGGCTACATCTACATCCCTCTGGCCTTCCTGGTCATGCTCTATGTGGTCTACCTGGTGGAGTGCTGGCACTGCTACGCCAGGAATGAGCTGCAGTACAAGGTGGACGTTAGCAGCGTAACTGAGCGGATAGAGCGAATGCAGCAGGCTACGCCCTGCATCTGGTGGAAGGCCATTAGCTATCATTATGTGAGGAGGACGCGGCAGGTGACACGTTACCGTAATGGAGATGCCTACACCACGACACAGGTCTACCATGAGAGAGTGAACACGCATGTGGCTGAGGCAGAGTTTGACTATGGGAACTGTGGCGTTAAGGACATCTCGAAGCACCTGCAAGGCCTGGAGGGATTCCCTATCACCAGGCTGAAGTTCACTAAGTGCTTTAGCTTTGCCAATGTGGAGTCAGAAAACTCCTACCTGACCCAGAGAGCCAGGTTCTTTACAGAAAACGAGGGACTAGATGATTACATGGAGGCCCGCGAGGGGATGCATCTGAAGAATGTCGACTTTAAGGAACATATGATTGCCTTTTCTGACCTTGGTCACCCTCCCTGGTATGCTTCCAACTCCACTTTCTGGGTGGCAGCTGCATTCACCCTGTCCTGGCCGCTGAGGGTGTTGACAGAATACCGCACCACCTGTGTGCACTACCACGTAGAAAAGCTGTTTGGCTTTGACTATGTGCCAGTGACACCATCCGAGGAGCGTCCGTATTGCCGACACATCCCACGAGTCAACACAATTGACAGCACAGAGCTAGAGTGGCACATCCGCTCCAACCAGCAGCTGGTGCCCAGTTACTCGGAGGCCGTCCTAATGGATCTGGCCCAGCTCTCGGAGAGCTGCAACAGCTACTCCATATGTGGGGGCTACGGGAGCTACAGGCAGAACTGTGAGCGCTGCCACCGCACCATCAGCAGCTCCTCCATTTTCTCTCGAAGCGCCCTGAGCATTTGCAACACGGCAAGCCCACGCATCCCCTTCAGCGCCAGCCGCTTCTCGCTGGGTCGACTGTACGGCTCTAGGCGGAGCTGCCTGTGGAGGAGCAGCGGGAGCCTGAATGAGCAATCCTGTCCCACCGAGAGCACTCGCTGTCTGTCAGGCCAGCAGACGAGCGAGGAGAACCCTCCAGCCTATCAGGATGCTCTGTGCTTTCCTGTGCTCATAGTACATCGCAACGAAGGATGCCTCAATCATGACCACCGCTCTCTGCACAGGAACGGCTCCTGTGTGGAAACTTCACTATGACCCACAGCTCTCACACTCAATGACACAAACTAACGCCAAGGAACGTCGTAAACTTCATTCTCTTACAAAGGAACTATAACAATCCAGCTATAGACGATGACAGCCATGATTTGTTCAAAATTTAAAGAGCAGTTTTACACTGGATGGCAACAAAAACATCTGAGGAATTTGTTACATTACAGCCAGAAGGTCAGGGAGAAGCAGACAAAGTGTCACATCCCTAAAAGAGTCAAATGACCAGGGAACATCTTTCTAACAAATCCCATAACTAAAAACGGACTACGACTCAGTGACATGAACTGAAAGATGTGACAATTAATGGGTGTCTAAGTGAGTAATAAAATACAGAGACACACACAAACATATCACACGAGTCATGTGACTTGTGTGAGTCATGAGGGAAAATATAAAGCCATCAGTCTCCTTATCAAAACCAGTTTCTCTTTAAAAAAAACACCTCCAACGGTTTCGTCTATCTGGGGCAATGTGTAAAATCCAAACATGTGCATGTAAAACATTCTGGTTGAGTCCAATTTGAATGTGTAAATTCCAAATAGTGGAAACGAACTTCACAACAGAATTCAGTGGAAACCACTTTAAATGTTTGGTGGAGATAAAGCATCCAGTAAGTGGGAAACAGCTTGTTTGCAGTGACATTAGGCTCCATTCGCTGCCAAATATAGCATGGGAGGAACATGAATAATTTAGTTCAGAGGAGCTAAAGGACACAGAAACTCAAAACAGAATCATTGTCTTGCTCAGATGGTTTAAACTGTATACTTTGTGTAACTGTCTTAGAATAGATTCACATATCTGGTTTAGAATTTTAAAAATCTTTTAAATTTCACATTTTGCAGTATTCTGTTTCAGCCTACCTCTTTGTTTAAGTGCCTAGCATCAGCCGTTTCTGAGTAGAATCAGCTATTACAACTTACATTGCCTCGAGTCAGCATCCTCCCAGAAAAGCAGGAGAATAGAAGCATATTGTTAAGAAGAAATATATTATCTTGTGTCATTATTGTTCAAAATTACACTTGTTCTTATAAACCTGGGCATAATTTCTTCAGATGATTTTCCATCAGGCCATAAACTGGTCAGAAATGACTTTTCTGATCATGCAGATACTGGATAGGAAGCTGTGTGCTGCTGATGTATATCAGGAAGATATCCAGAGAGCTACGAAGCAAAAAAAACAGGCCTGGATTCTCCAATGACTGTCAGATTCAATCAAATAAGAGCTTAAAAGTACTCCCTCTCAACCGAGACCATGAGTTTGATTTTACAGCCAAGCCACACACAACTGCAAAAAAATGTTTTAATGACATTAATTAACCCACAAACTATTGCTAAAGATTTAGTCGTCTTCCTTCGGTTGCTGTTTTTGGTGCTACTCAAATAAAGGAGTTTACGTGTAGAGCTCATGCATAAAGATGCTGATATTTATTTACACATCAGGATTTTAGGGATAACTGACATAAATACTCATCAGATCAGGGTTGTCATATTAAAGGAGAATGTGCTGTGGTCATTTTGCTACTGATGCTGCGGTCGGTCATATCTTTACATTTAGAATCCTAAAATATCATCTGTTTTATGCACAAGTGCTGTTTGTGAGTTAGAAGCTAACGATGAATCACACTCATTACATTCCAGGTGAGGTGTTATGTTTGGAGCTATCTTTATAGCAATACTGAAAGTCCCCAAAAACAGAAACTCAGACTAGATTTAGAAAAAATTCAATCCAAACTCAGATTTTGTTTTTTTCCGCCTATGCAACACCCTAAACTCAGGATAGTATTTAGAGCAATGATGCTTCCAACAACAGTTCTGTAGTCACACCTGTCTCCTCTCAGTGTGCGAAGCTGTGTGAGTTAAGTGTGGCTGCAAAAGTAATTGTTAAACAATTCATAAAGGTTGTCTTTTTAAGTGATTATAAATAAAACTAATAAATAATTCATCAGGTCGCACCACAAGTCCTACAATATTTCTCAGGAAACACCTGACTAATATATTTTGCTTCTTAATAAAGACACTTCTAATTTACAGTTATAGTAAAGTACATCTGCGTTGAACTTTTATATGATCATGACAAATGATCTGATCTTTACCAGGTTCTCAAACGTTCTAAATCTAACCCCAAGTGTTCAGGAAACACACAACAGATTACATCGTGTCATTATTTATGAAACGAAAATGAAGCCAAGATAGAAAAGCTGTGTGAAAAACTGCGGATAGCCTTGTTGCTTCCACAAGATTTGAGAGAAGTAGCAGCCAAAGTGCTGCTGCTCAAACACACTTAATCAGCTGGTCATCAGCAGTGTGACCACGTCACAGAAGCAGGGGTTTGTGGGTCTGGAGCATACAGCTGTGTGTTAACGCTATGCCAAAGAGGAAAGACCTCAGACCTCAGAGATGCAATCGTTGCTGCCCATCAATTTGGGTTGAAGTTCCTGATTTAAAATGAAAACAAAACAAGCCCCACATCAGACTATGCCTCAGTCAGCATGTTAAAGGTCAAAGTCCACGAAATGCTGAACATGAATGAATTGTTTGGAAAGGCTGCAGGAGAAAACCTCCCTGAAAACACAACTTACATCTGAATGTGCTTTGGGAAGATGAGACTCAAGTAAAGATGTTTACCCACAATGCACAGCTTCATGTTTGGCAAAAACCAAACACAGCATATCAGCACAAACGCCTCATACCAGCTGTTGGTGCAGTGGTAGAGGACTGATGATTTGGATACCAAAGTGTAAATGTGAGGCCTCAGCTGACACGTAGTCCAAACTGGGTCAAAAGACAGGTCGATGACCCCAAAGACAGCAGCAAATCTATAATAGAACAGCTGAGAAAGACAAGAATGATGATCCAGTCAAAGTCCAGACCTCAGCTTGACTGAAATGCTGGGGTGAGACTTTAAGACAGCTGAGCAGGAACAATTATCTGCAAACTCAAATGAACTGAAGCAACGCTGTAAAGACGAGTGGGTCAGAATTCCACAGGGATGTGACAGACTGATAAAGTCATACAGAAAAGAACTGGACTTGAGTTTTTCACACACAGCTTTCCTACGCTGGCTTTGCTAACATGGAACAGCTGTTTTAGATGAACACATAATGCCATGGAGGAATCTGTTGTGTGTTTCTGTAAACTAGAGGTCAGATTTGAATAATTTCAGATCATTTTCATTATGTCCTGATACATAAAACTGTATACTGACTGAAATGTATTGTCGTGCAAAACTAAAAACTTTTCTTTACTAACAAAGTTAGATAAGAGACTTGTAATTTAATTAAGCTAGTATGAATTTATTTTTTAAATTGCAATAAATACATAACATACCAGTTAGGCATCACGTCAGTTTCCTACAACTATATCCTGTTTAACTACCCATCATTTTCCAAGTGCTAAAACTGTTTTTTATTTTATTTTAAGTGATAACTCATGTAAACTGTCTTCTCTGTCACATTTAAAAAAGCTAAGCTTATAAACAACCTAAAAAACAGCATTATTTAGCTAAAATATCAAGAAAAGAATTATATTAAATATTTCTGCATTGCAAAGGGCTGGTTATGTAACAGCATGAATTTCTTAAACGTCACAGAAGATTTGCACGTTTCATTGAAAACCACAAACAAAAGCATGCAGAGTCCACAAACGATTTAAAGGGACATGAGGGAGCTTTGAAAAACAAACCTCATGAGCGCCGCGCCTGGCGCTGCGAAAAACTGCAGCCTATAACGTGAGCGCGCACAAACTTCTCACTAGTTCATAAGGGTTCAACCAAAGGCAGCCGGAGGCGAGTCCATAAATAAAAATACATTTTATTAATACAAAAGGAAATATAGTAAAACAATGCCCCGCGACGCACACACACACGATCAGACTGAGGGAGCCGATCTAACAGAGCTAATTTCGCTAGCTGCTATTTTCCAGTCCTTCCCAGCTGCCTGTATGCTAAAAGCTTTAATCAGCCGGTGTTCTCCGACACCCGGAGGAGAATTTGAGAAATCTAGCATGATAGAATCATGCCCTGCCGCGTATATCACCTTAGATTTCTCAAATTCACATCACGGAGTGGAGCTCTGTAGCACCCGGAGGTCCGTGCGCAGCAGAGCCGCCTTAGATGCACTGTAAGCGGACTGAGGTCCAGGAAAAGGTCGGGGATTTGCGGCCTACAGTGCCGAGACCATAAACATGGACAGATTGCTGTGTGGTCGCCTATAACAGCACCTTTAGCTCTGTGAAACCCTTATAATCCATCAGAGAGGTTTTCAGCTCCATAAACGCTGCCAAATAACACCAGTTTTATGAGAAAAACCACTGGTTTAGACAAGGAAGTCCGCCATTGACTAGCAACACTACACAAAGGTGCAATACTGCCACCTACTGGATATACATTTATTATTACTTTTTTAGCCCGAGAACGCGCAGAACCGTCAGTTGACGTCACATCCGTAGGACAGCGCGGGAAATTCGGACCCCGAATTGCAGAACATTTTACAGCTCACAGCCTGTTCAAGATAATGGAATGATACATGGGTGGCCTCATTGTTTTTGATTTAAAATGCTTCATCACTTATTAACCTAAATAAACTGAACATGCAATTATTACTTTTCTTCAAAAGCTCCCTCATGTCCCTTTAAATGTAAATTTCTTCTTTAAACCTTAGATATGATTCAACCTGCGCCGGCTGAACAGATGTTGAATTTTATAAAATCATACCGTTGCCTCGTTCATCACCATCAACCAGTAGGCCTCCAAGGTGGATTCACTGTGATATTTAAACACAGTCGTGTGAAAAAAGTAGAGAAATTGTGTTTACTGGTTCATTGTTTACAGAAAAGAGTATAAATTAAACTGAAAACACTTGTAAGGTAGATTTTTTTGACTGTTAGAATAAAAGCTTTTGTCATGCAAACCCTTTATCTCGTCTGTCAGGTAGATTAGATTATGATAAGCAGTAGTCTTTTACTAAATAACGCTCTGGGCTCATCTTTTTATATTTGTATGAGTCTGTGTATGTAGAGCAGAGGTTTGTACCGATGTGAGAGTGTGAGATGACTGCTGATGTTTATTTGTGCGCGGCTGAATGTGTCTCAGCTATCTCAGCAGGAAAAACTGATGTACATATGTTGAGTTTGTTGTTGCCCTGAGCAGCACTTTTCACGATGTTAGTCAATTTTTATAGGATATTTTGAATCATTTGACATGTTTCAAGTTACAAAAGCATTGAAATGAACTTTTTTTTTTTTTTTTTTGCTGTATATGTTGGATTATTCCATGAAGTTATTCATTTACACATTAAAAAATACATTTCAAAATTCTGACCATGTCTTTTTGTTTATATTTGTTGTGTTTTTTCCCATTTTTCTCAAAATAAATGTGCATGATTTGAAAATGTATGTGCCCCCTTACAGATTTCATCTTTGTTGAATATTTTCCTGAATGTTAATCAAGATGTTTTTGGTCATGAGAGGTTTTTGGCCTTGAAACTCTCTCATGGATGCCATCTTTGCCCTCCTGTCTTTTTCTTATTGCTGAATCATGACCTCTGACCTAAACCAAGTAATACATGCAGTGCTTTTGTTTTTTATTCTTTTTTAGAATAGGGCATTATCTGTTGCTTTTTGAGATCTTTTAGCCTACTTTTGTCAGACAAGTTCTATTGAAGTGATTTTCTAATTCTACAGGTCTGAACTCAGCTCTACAAGTAAAGTTAACTAATTATAATTTAACAAATTACTTTTTCACATTAAGCCAGGTTGGTATGGATAGCTTTTTTCTTTTAATAAATGAAATCATCACTTGTAAACTAGATTTTGTATTTATTCAGGTTATCTTTGACATTTTAAACGTGTTTGCTGATCTGAAACATTTAAATGTGTCAAAAACAGCTGAAAGAGAAGAAATCTGCAAGGAGGAAAATACTTTTCACAGCACTGTGAAAATGCCTTGTGATTTTTAAGGCCAGAAACTGGAAAAATGTGACACAAGTTATACAAATTACACATTGGTAGGTATTGTAAAAAGTCTGCAATGCTGCCTTGATGTTAGATGAAGACTGAATATCAAACAAATGAATGAATCAATTAAGTTGTGCAATAAAAAGAAGTGATCACTACAACAAATGCTCCTTGTTTACATTGATATAAAAGGGGTTTATGGCTGCTCGGGTCATAAAAGTGTAAAAACGTCATTTTGTGCAGCATTGTGATGCTCTAAGTGTCCTGAAATGCTTTGGGACAGAGGGACATGTCCCCAAAATATCTCCAGACTGAACTAATGTAGTGTAGCAGATTTTAAAAAGTTTAAGGCGTAGTTTAAGTGTTCAGGACAAAACTGTAGGGACAAACAGAAAAAAATGTGTTTTTTTTTTTTTTTACTAATCAGGATCACTGTGTAAATGTATTCATTTTAAAACATGATTTTCTGCATCACAAGTTTGATTAAACTTTTTATTTTTAAGTACATAAATGATGTATTATTTTGCCAAAACTGTGGTCACATTTTGCTGATACACCACATCCTAAAAGTCAACAAAATCAGTCAATCAGTGACAGATGAATGTAGTTCTGTTGAAGGGTTTTTTTTTTATTTTAAATTCTTGATTACCAACAGCTAGCCATTGATGAGAAGCGTGCTCTTCCCATCAGTCTCTCTGACACTCTAGTTCCAGTTGCTGTAGCGTCGTGTTGTTAGCCTTGGCTTGGCCCAAAGCTGCACCTGCAGCCTGCACAAACACAGTAAACACACAAGAAATGAATCTAAAAACAAACGTGTGCATGTTTATGTTAAACACATTTCAGAATGCTCCTCCTAAAAAGTCTAAAAACACCTTTAATTACCTTGAAAAATCACAACACAGCGACTGCTCCTGTCAGAAATACAGTGCCTTCTAAATACTGCTCATATCTGTTGTCAGTGTTTTATTGTTTTGTCTGAGAATCCATTTTTATTTTTGAGAGGAAAGGTCAGAGATACTGATGGTACTGCGTGTTGTATTTCTGCTGTGTGGGGGACTTTTGATCCTCTGCAGTGTGTTCCAGTAAACCATGAAATCTGGAAGCAGAGAGCTTGAGGAAGATGAACGTTCAGATGTCTCTCTAAGGGAAACTCTGCTCTCCATTTTCACATGCAGACCTATAAATCTTTAAAATCCTTCTACTTTATAGCTGATCTCTTACCTTCCCTATTCTATTAAATTATTAATCATTTTAACAAATTATAAATTTAATATATTTTTAATGAAATGTCAGATGAAGTAAATGTTTTGTACAAATAATTTGACTAGGAAAAAATGATTCGTTGTTAGTTTTCTGTCCACTCAGAGCAGTTCTTTAATACTTTAGTCTGAAACCTATAATGTTTAAAACTGATGTAATTTAACACGCTACTCTAATTGTTGACATGATATTAAAGTCAAGCTTAAAGGAATTTTTCAAGTGTGTTTAGGTTATAAATAATTACTGTAATTTAATGAGGGATGCGAAGTAAAGGATTATAAAATAAATAAATGCATTAACAGCAATGAAATTTACAAAACTGGGGCTGTTATTAGGATGGCAATGACCTGCTTTGGTGCTGCGGTTTCTGTGGATGTTATTTTACAAGCTTTTGCACCCTCATGATTTTCATGTTACATGGTTATTTCTGCATACATTTTATGAGATTCCTGCTGGACTTCTCAGCTGTTGGTGATACTTACAGGAGTCTAAATGTTTGTATGAAACTCTGGAGATTGGAGCTGTTTTAAGGCAGCAGCACTTTGGTCTTGGCTGCACTTATTAGCTGTTATTAGACATATTATTTTGACATACGATTCAACATCTTACTTACTGTACCTCATCAAACCTGTTGCCGGATAAATTGAGACTCCTCAGAGTTTTATTCTCCATCAGCATTTTAGACAGTGCAGGAACAGTGGCTGGGGTCAAATCGTTGCTTGCCAGGTGCAGGTGAAGCAGAATGGTGTTGCCTTGTAAAGCCTTGCAAATGGCCTGACTCCCTTCATCCCCCACCTGGTTTAAACGCAGACTGAGGGACAATAGTGTTGGGTTCTTGGACAAAGCATGAGCTATTGCTTTGGCTCCCATATTCTTTATTTCATTGTTATACAGCTTGAGGACCTCCAGTTGACTCTTGAGGAGCAGCTTGCCGATAGCCCTGGCTCCACTGTATCCAATCATGTTGTGAGCTAAGTCAAGTTCCCTCAGGTTGGGAGAGTCCAGAAGCTCGTTCACCAGCAGCCGACACTTATCATCATCAATGCAGCTGCCAGGCAGCCTCAGCACCTGAAGAAACATTACACTTTTGTTGAAAGATCTACAGTTTCAGTATTGAGTAAGACCTCCATATTTAGCTTGTCTACAATTTAAATACTTATTAATATAATTTGGGCATTTTTACTTGTTGTATAGCTACTTTATTCATCTAAAGAATTGATATGTATTTATTGGATTCTTTATGCATATATGCACATTTAGATGTTATAGTTGAGATCTGTATACAGAAAGCACATTCACTGCTCTCTGTCAGTGCAACTTTCCTGTTCCAGAAATGCTGCTATCATTGCCCACATACAGCTTTAAAAATGCTAACGAAATGCTGAGACACAACAAAAGCATACCCATCCTCCCCCTCATGCAAGGAAGAGGAGCTAAAAAAGGTAGCACATCATAGGAGAGGAATCGATATTCACCTTCAGGGTTTTAGAGGTAATGAACGCATTGGCGAGGGATATACAGTCTAACTCAGTCATCTTAAGCATCTTCCGGTCAAAGTTCAGCCCGCATTGTTTGACTCTGTAAGCCACTTGCAGCTCCTCCAAGTTTGTCAGCTTGTCAAGCACAAGACCAAAGTTAAAGTGGGCCATGGAAGACTTATCCTCTTCAACCATCCTGCCATATTCATCTTCCTCTTCCTGCTCCTTTACAGGTGGCAGCAGCTGGGAGATTTTCAGCTTCTTCACATAGTTGTTACATAAAGGGATGACATCTAGAACTATCTTTGGGTTTGTAACATTTGGGATAAAAAGTTCAATCAAACTCTCAAAGTGCCTCTGGAAGAACATCTGTTTCCAGCTGAAGTCATAACAAGTGACGTCACAGAAGTCCCACCTCTGCTCACAGCATCGTTTCCAGTAAACACCATCAGGAACCAGTTTGGATGTCACATGCAGAGACAATGACAGGGACAGTCGCTCTTCAATGAAATCTTGTTGGGTGGGTGGGACTTTTTCGAAGATTTGTTTATGTGCAACAACTGAAACAATTTGCAAACACACATCAGTCATAAAGTCATATGACATACAATTGTTTAGCCTATTTGTTTTTAAATTAACAAACAAAATACCTTCGAAGTTGTCTATAATCCATTGCAGGCATGTCTTGGACAACATGGGAACTGGCGGGGACCAGTTGAAGTCTTCAGCAAAGATCCTCCTGCTCATCTTTCTGTGTTAAGATGCGTTTAAAGTCTTCTGGTGGATAAAAACAATCGTTACAACGTGAATACTGTAGCGTTGGCTTTTTGGGAACAAGAAATACTATCCTGTATGCCAAAATAGTCTGTTCAGCGACAAAAAATTGAGTAAAAATGTTTGTAAATAAACCACCAAGTTTGCTAGCTACGAGTAAAATCTGTCCACGAGCTCGTTTCCACTTTAAAAGCGCCTGTTAGCTAAATTGAGATAGCTTGCTGTCGCCTACAAACACATTTAAAGTGTAAAAAACATTATTAAATTAACATTATGCGTGTAATACTCACAGGTTAGCGTTTTGGGTTCAAAGTTGAAGTACAACTGAGATATTTGAAGTTCGACCGTTTCCTTGGAAACCGAACGCGCTTAGTTTAGGGCATCCGGGAACTTTTAGTTCTCGCAGTGTCCAATTATTAACACGTTTTAAACCAGGACGAATATCAGTGTATTTGTGATTTGCTTTTTGTATTTGTTTGCTACGGTGTGTAGAATTCGATTAGATAGACATCATCAGGAAAACATAAGGACAGAAAACTTTGTTCTTATAGAGTTTCTTCATTAACAGAAAGCTGGATTTCCGAGCTTATCCTTAATGCAACACTCATTGCCAGGAACAGTGTCATGAAAATGTTAATCACCTTATAGCATTTAAAACACTGTTCTGAAAATAATTCAAAAACGGTTTGCGTGACTTAAAAACGAAATTATGTATGAAATCATAAATATAACAAATAAAACCACCCAGGGGGTAACCACATGCACATCATTATCTAATTAAAATGTATTCAGTGGGAATATCTTTTTAAGAGGTGAAAATGAACTAAGAATCCAGATTAACGCTTGTGTTTTTAAGTTCTGTGGAAGAGCAGCATGCATCATGCTGGGAACCACATTCAGCTGCTGCAGAACTACCAGATGGACCTCAGACATGGAGCACTGGAATGAATCCATCTATCTAACAAAACAGGTGCAATGCAGAGGAACAGTAAATGAATGTTGAATGTTTGATATATTCTTATAAAAAAGCCAAGTGAAATGATACATATTCATCATAGGAATAACATTGTGATTAAAGAACATTTGTTAATGATCAATGTTTGCTGATCTTTGCTGTTCTGCCAGTTTTGAGGGGAGGATAAGAGGCTCCATCTGAAGTCTCAGGGCAGTCCATCACAGGCGTGTTTGTGCAATTCACCCTGACACGCACACGCTTTGCTTGAAGTCCAGCTTTAATGGAGTGTTGTGACATCAGTCGACTCAGGAGGGTCAGCCATGAGCTGCTGCCCCTGTGCACTCTGGGAAAAGTCACTGTGGTGAATCACAGCTTAGAGTGTTTCAGCACATGGGAGCTGGACAGGTTCATGAATCAGTTAGTGTGTGCATTATTTTGGCACAAAACAACAAATAATATTAGATTATAGGAAATTATAGGAATTATAGGAAAGTGTATTAGCACTTTACACAATTAAAATCAAAGTGTGGCTGCAAATTTTTTTCTTTGCATTTATTGATTAAATCAAATTTTCTGAAACTACAAAAGTCATCAAAAAGAGTTGAAATATGTTCAAAATTGTTTTCAAAAATGTAATATTTAAAAAAGGCTAAAGGCATATTTTTATGCATAAGAAGTAAAAAAATGTCTTAACTTGAAATAAAAAGCATCTTTTATGGTAAATAAGCATTTTTACATTTTGTGGCAGCATCATGCACCACACTTCTAAAACTGAATAATTAACAAGTTGACCTTATTTACTTTAGAGATTTTGCTATTCAACTTGCCAGTAACAAAATTAAATAAAAGCAAGCTGATTGTGTGAAGGACAGCACTAACTCTTCACATTTGTACTCATGCATCATGTCACTTGGAGGGTTGAATAGATGCAGTCATTATTTATGATGCCAACAACAAATATATGTGGAAGAAGTTCTCACACAAGAGCAGAATACACACAGTGTCCACATCACAGCGTGTGTGTGTGTGTTCACACTACAGCTGATGCTATCTATCACACTTCCATTTGCTTCCAGAGCCCAAGAAAATGTTAGTTGCTAGGCAACTGTGTGCAAATGATCATTTATTGCAAATATACTAGTAAATGCAAACATTTTTTAAAAGTTGACATTTCTGTATTTTAATGAAACTTTTGGTGTGTTTACTTTACAAAACCCTGCTAAATCAAAATTCCGAATGACTCATTATTGTACTTTTTTTTTTTCATAATTCGAAGGCATTTGTTTTGATGAGACAATAGAGCTCAGGTGAACTTTGGAGTGATGTTAGTGGGAAAAACACCACAGCTTGTGTGTGAGAGCACCCTGGAGACACCCAGAAAGCAGGCAGCGAGGTGACGTTTCAGTTTATTTAACACAAGATTTTGATTACAGAATGCAAAACTATTTAATTACAATCAATTTACAAGAACAGCTGCTGTATAAACGGATGACATCTGTGGGACGAAATCAGGAAGAGTGATGGTGAAAACGCTCAGGAAGAAACTTTATTCTTTTTGCAGAAAATAAAGACAATGACACAACTTAACATTTTACAAAAAACAAACAAACAAAGATGTGCAAAGTCTTTATTCTTAATATCCTGGGAACATCCCAGGAGAAATAATGTTAAAATAAGGGTTAATCATCAAACTCATCTAAACTGTAATCAGATTCCAAATGGATGCTGCTGTCTGTGTCCACGGAGACCACGGAGCTGAGGCTGCTGTAGATGGACACCATGCTCCCATCGCTGTCGCTGCTCCTGCTGCTGTTGTCGTCGTGGATCACCAACACGTCCTCGCTGGCAGCCGCTAGGAAACAGAAGAAACACAGAGTGAGTTACTCTTAGAAAAAGTATTTTGTGTCTTTTTCT
The DNA here is from genome assembly GCA_006937965.1 of Callopanchax toddi. Taxonomy (NCBI): domain Eukaryota; kingdom Metazoa; phylum Chordata; class Actinopteri; order Cyprinodontiformes; family Nothobranchiidae; genus Callopanchax; species Callopanchax toddi. The sequence goes on along the minus strand of SSNR01000020.1, from coordinate 1,310,993 downwards.
GCATCTCTTTAGTGTTTTTCCAACACTGTGCTGCCATCTTGTGTTTGATTTTTTAAGCCATAAAAGTTACCAATCACCCAAAACCATGTATGAATGTCAGTATAAAAGCTCTCAACGTAAATCAAAGGTCTCCACTGACCTGATTGGATGACGTTACGCTCACCAGCTGACTCATCTGAAACAACAACAAAACATAATGCTGCTTCTTATTTAGGTTACCATTTCAACTTGATCTTTGTCAGATCTGAACATTTTAAAGTAAAAATTATTCCTGCTGCAAGGAGAAAGCATGCAAAACAAACATAATTTACTGAATTGTGTGAAATGTCCTCGTCGTTAGCATCCCTGACCGTTTACTGTAGGACGGAGAGGAGAACACACCTCTCACCTTTCCTTTCAGTGATGAGCACCTGGCGCCTGGCCTTCATGTCCAGGCTCAGGTTCTCCACCATGCCGTCGATGCAGTTGTCCAGAGCCAGACATCGGGTCTGGGACTCGATGGCCCGTCGGCAGATGGGACACTCGTTCTTCTTCTTGCGCCACTGCTCGATGCAGTAGCAGCAGAAACTGTGAGCGCAGTTCAGGATGACTGCCTGTTTGGGAAAAGCAATGTCATTTCAGCTGCTTCTAGAAAAATGCACTCAAACGTGAGGTGTTTATCAGTGAGATGGTATTTTATTGGGCTGAACATGCCAGAAAGCGTGAGTTAATCCTATGGACTCTACCTCGATGAAGAGCTCTGAGCAGATGATGCACTGAAGCTCGTTTTCCAGGACCTCTGTGACCTGTGTGACCACCTCCTCCTTTTGGGCCTTTGCCTTTTCTTTCTCTTCCTGCAAAACCAGAAAAAAAAAAGTCACAATCAGGTAAAAATATGTAAAATAATGATCTAAATATAGTGTTTTCCAGGTACCTTTGTTTCTTCTAGTTCTTTGTTTTTGGCTGAGATAATTTCTTCAAAGGTTTTTCGAGAATCAGCGAGTTCGTCAATCACTTTCTTTTGCTGTTTGTTGAAAACACAGAATTAAAAAAAAAAAAATCTAATCTAGAAAATGAAACAAACCTACTCAAAACGTGTCAGTTTAAATAAAAACATTGGTGTATATATACAGCTAAATTGTTGCTTCTTTTGAGGTTGATTTGAGGCTTCTTACCTCTTGTAAGGCTTCTTTGAGTTGTTTTTTCATAAGCTCCTCTTGTGGCTGTGTTTTCTGCTCCTAAACACATCCATTGAAATTATCATTATAAATTTAACAGTCATTTTTACAAATAAATTATTGTTTTCATTTATAGACTCTTTCAGGCAGATTGTTTGTGGAACGTGGGAATATTTGTGCTACTGTTCATTTAGATAAGTTTTAAAACATTCTTAAAATCTGAAATGAAAGAGAGGATTTATAGAACTAATCTATTCAGCTGTTTGTATCAAACATTTTTTCTTTTTGAAATATTTGAGGGGTGGGGGTTCAATGCAAAAGATGCTGCAAGTAAAAAACAATCCAACGCCTCTCACCTCTAACTGCCTCGTGGTTTCACTGAAGGATTGTTCTAATGTCTCCATTCTTTGCATTTTGGTTCTGAGGGTCTCCAGCTGACCCTGCAGCTCCCGGACCTGCTCCCCCCGGAGAGGGTCGGCCTGTCTGGGCTCTCCTCTAAGAGATGCTACCTGCCTCTGGGTGTCATCCACCTGCTCACGTAGCAGTAAAAGATTCTGGCTGTACCTGCAGGTGAGATAATAAATAAAAACTTCATCAAAACGGCTTTAATTGACTCACTAAGACAATAAAAGAAGACATTTCCTGTTCTATATAAAATTATTTGATTGCAATTAAGAGAAAAAACATATGTGTTACTGAATAACATCAAAACAAATTGTATGCATTTTTAAATCAGGTGCACTTTTTTAAACAATCATTTTAATGCATATACTGTAATGCAAATAAAACAAATAGTAAAGTAATACGAGGAGGTAAATTACAGGCTTCTTCCATCATATTATATTCTTTCACTGATATGTTGCAAAATCTTGTGAATCCAAATGGTGCAAAATACAACTATTGCTAACTTTATGGACTTTATTATCTTTAATGAGATGTTCCTTAGTGACCAGCTCTTGTTGCTTCTCTATATAATAAATCCATCAGCCCACAATGAATTTAGCAAATTATGACATTCTGAAAACCTGATGTATTTTAGGTTTTACTGAGAACCTGTGCCTTACCTCTGCAGGTGGTCCAGTTCACAAGGAGAGCTAGATCTATCAGATATTTGCTCTCTTTCTTGGATTTGCCTGGTGGATGCAGCCGTCTCTGGCTGAGTGTTACTGAGCTGCTGCTGGCGGTTCACTGGGGACAGAGGGCAGGGCTTTGCAAAAGACCTCCCTGCTGAAGAGCAGCGGTAGAGCTTAGGCTTTGAGGTAGAAGGCTCAACTTCCTCCACAGTCAACTTCCTCTTGGACTTTTTGGGTATTTGGGGTGCTTTAGCACAGTCTCTACATGCCCTTGCCAGGTGTGGCTTAATGTCTCTGAGCAGCCGCTGGGTGAGGATGTAGTCAAACTCTACTTTTGTTCCTGATAAAGGAACTCCAAGTTGTATAGAGTCTCCAAGCTTGAGCAGGTGGGCTTCATCAGCAGGAATCCTTTTTCCATTCACCCACACACCGTTGAGACTCTTGAAGGGAAAGAATGGTGAATGTTGGTGTCCATACAAGTATATTTAAAACACAAACCAGATCAACTAAAGATAATAACGTGAAAACACTTTATAAAAATGTCTCAGGAATACACGCAGCTCTAACTTAATGGTAGAGAAATAAATGTCTGTATAAAATCAAGTGCTGCAGTGCTGCTCTTAAATTATATAAAAGAAAACAAACTGTTAACACTACAAACAACAGTCAGTGTTTTGAGAATTAAGCATGCAGTCTCTCGAATTAAGCAATAATATAATAGTTTAAAACTTACTAATAATCAATATGTGCAAACAGAAATACTAAGAAAAGTGAAGCGTTTAGATTAGAAGCCTAGTTACCTTCTTGTCCATTACTGTCCACTGGCCGGCTTCTGTCTGTCTGAAGGCACAGTGCAGTCTGGAGATCATGAGAGGACAGCTTGAAGACAGCAGCTGGTAGGTAACATCCAAGCCACGTCCAACTGTGACCTGAGCAGCCGAAAACAAACATCTCACTTGGGACTTCTTCGTATAAATGTGGCAAATTACACCAATAAAAAAATCTAACAACGTATAAAAATACACGCACATAATAAAAATAAAAACAACAAAGCTGTATCTTTAAGTAGAATCCTAACAAACTAGTATTTATGACTTGGAAGTTGAGCTAACATTAGCAAACTGCACCTCTGCGTTTTCGAACAAACGGAGCCAGTCGGATTTCTTCCCGACCCTCATCAGACATAAAACCTCCGAATCCGAACATTCATCCTCCTCGGCCGCACACGAATCCGTCGTTACACTATCCATGTTATCTCATGTTGTCAGCGGTCAGTTAGACCTGCAGCACGCTGTTGTTGTTTCACTCTCCGTCACATAGCCGTTATGCTAACGATGCTAGCGCTGTAGCAAACCTAGACACGCCGAAAAACCGTGCAGAGTTTCAAAATAAAAGCCTTAGAACAATGCTAAAAAGAAGAATCAATTTACTGCACTTCATACTAACCGAAAACGGAACGGAGGTATCTACGAAGACGCTGCGAAAAGGCAAAAAAATAAATAAATAAATTGGGACTATATATTACTTTTTATAGTTGATACTTTTACTTTTTGAATGTTATTCTTTATATATACATAATACTTTAATATATATTATAATTATTTCGTATTACTTTTGGAAAGGCATCGAAATTATTTAATTCGTTTGATAATTTTAAAAATGTAACTTTGCTTCGCTTTGTTTATTTGTTTGTGGGACTTTTCTCCAGTCGGGCGACCCCGCATCCTAAAACGAGTGCACCCTGAGCTCCGGGCGGGACTTCCTGTCTGCACCGGAAGTCCCCGGGTTGAGCAGGCAGAAAGGGCTTGGTCTGGGTGTCGCCGGTCTCCGTGTGTCTGGACTGCAGATAACCAGACGCTGCCGCCGCCGAAGCCCCGTAGATGAACCTCCTCCTCGGCTATGCTGCCCTGAGAGCGCCGCGAGTATCCGCCCCGCCAAAATGTCTGATGTCAACAAGACTATTCAGAAATGGCACGCCAGCTTTAAGAAAGGCACAGACTTTGACTCGTGGGGACAATTAGTGGAGGCTATAGATGAGTACCAAATGTAAGTTACATTCAACATGTGTGTCCTGTCTCTTTACAGTTGGCTGGTTTACGCTGAGAACAGTGAGGGAGGCTCGTTTTAAACCTGCAGGGAAACAACAGAAGTTATCCCCGGAGCTGTCAGCCAGCTCTCAGCAGTAAATAAACCCTTCCCATCCATGACGTGATGTGGCATTTGTTGCAGAGGAAGCGGAGTCCTTCTGTGCATCCAGCTTTCATTCACAGAAAAACAAAAAAACCCACCCAGAGCTGAATGTGTTGTTTCAGTGTGTCAGTGAAAAATGACCCAGTATTCCTCAGAGTATTGGGAAATAGTCAGCCACACCCTCTGATTGTTATGGGTGGGTTTCATGTGTGTTTAGTGGGAAAAGCTTTCTGCGTCTCAGAGGATGTCAGCCTCTCTGCAAGTCATTTCAGGATGTGATCAGCTTTGTTTCATAATTTATATTTAATGACATTTTACATTTCTTTAGTGTGGAAAAATCTCTTGATATGTTCACATGTTCACCACAAGGGGGCGCAAAACACCCCCCCTGATGTTCTCGTGTTTGATCAATACATCAAACTGTGCTCATTTATTCAGACTAGCAAGACAGCTGCAGAAAGAGGTCCAGTCTACAAATTCACCAGATTTCACAGAGGAGCAGAAGGTAAGGCCTGCATCCGTCTGCCAGCGATTGTTTCCTTCAAATAACAAGGTTTTCTTTTTTTATGTGCATTTAGAAAACCTTAGGGAAGGTTGCAACATGCTTGGAGATGAGAAGTGCCAGTTTGCAGGTTTGTTTTCTTTATTTTTTATGAATGTGGACAAAAATTGAAGCAAAACTCCTGCTATGAGCTATAACATTCACACTGAAAAGGTCACGGTCAGTGAAGGAGTTTTTATGAAATTATTTTGTCCCTTTTAGCTTTTTGAAAACTTTTTGCATTATGTTCCATTCATCCACTGCAAAACCAAAGACATTTTACAGAATGAAGGAAAACAAATTAAAACTTTATTTACCAATTGTTAAAAAAGCTATTTTTCTTACACGAATCACTAAATGAACCAATAAAAATATACTGTCCAGAGCTCAAACTTGTCCCTTAGTTTACTTTTTTATACCGATTTTCTGCTGTTTGAAGAAAAACTCATTTTCTGATATTTTAAAAAAGTTTTCTCTTTAAAAATCACATTTGAATGCAGAGTCAGAAACCTGAACTTGAACCTTTAGAGTTGTGATTACTTCCTGTCTGTTTTTTCAGTGCACGCAGTCGCAGGAGGAGTTCAAGTTGGAGGACCTGAAGAAACTGGAAACCAGTGAGTTGATGGCGGACGTTCGGCTTTTCGAAGTTGTTTAATTAGATCCAACCTGTCCTCTTTTGTCTACCAGTCATAAAGAACATCCTCACCTATAACAAAGAGTTCCCCTTCGACGTCCAGCCAGTGCCGTTAAGGTAAACCTCCACCACTGAATATTCACCTACTCCTTTTAGATTTTGTGAAAAGGGATTAAACGTTTTCAGGGACGTGTGTTGCCATGGATACAGAGATAAAATGAACACAAGCCGAACCCTGCTTGTAAATAAAACAGCTGTCTCTGTCAGGAAAATCCTCGCTCCGGGTGAGGAGGAGAACCTGGATCTAGAGGAGGAGGAGGATGCAGCAGCAGGAGCCGGCTCAACGGAAGCGTTCCCACCCAGAGCTCCCGGTACTCTGAACCCCTCCCGCTGTTCGACGGCTGCTTGATCTTGTGTGTCTCAGAACGCCTCTTTGACCGTGCATGTTTTTTGTTCTCTCTGTCGGTGCTGTGCATGGCTCCGTCGTTCACCACGTTCGCAGCTTCTCAAGGTAGAGCTTCACCTGCAGAGTTCATCCTCTAACGCAGGACGGGGTTTTATCGGAACCTGACTAAACGTGACTGAAGGCGTCCTCCTTTAATCTAGAGACTCCTTTCTTAACAGTTGAATAGAAAGCAGCATGGAGTCTTAAACTGGTTTTATCATGATGACTTCATGAGGTCTAAAGTGGCCAAAAGAAACCAGTTTTAACAGTAAAGTTTAAAAACGATTGACTAAAACGTAGCTGCTGGTTATTATTTTGTGATCATGATTGCTGAAGTCTTTAACTTTTGCTCTTTCACAGGTACGTTGTTGCCACGGTTACCTTCAGAACCTGGGATGACTCTACTCACTCTAAAGATTGAGAAGATTGGGTTGAAGGATGCTGGGCAGTGCATCGATCCCTACATCACCGTCAGCGTCAAAGGTACACAACGCTACACTCACTCTGCGTCGTACTAAAAGGAAACGCTTTAAATATTCAGCTTTTTGTCTTTGTCTGCCTCCAGATGTGAACGGCGTCGACCTGAACCCAACGCAGGACACTCCTGTAGCCTCCAGAAAGGAGGACACCTACATTCACTTCAGCGTGGACGTGGAGATCCAGAGACACATAGAGAAATTACCAAAAGGTAACGAACCCGGCATCACGGTTTGCATGCTCTCCATGTGTGTGTGTGTGTGTGTGTGTTTTATCGTCCAACAAATCAACCTTTTCTTCAAACTGATTTAATTTTATTTCTAAAACATGACCTCACTGGGAACATCTGAACATTAAACATCCACCTGTTTCTCTGATTTATGAGGACATTCACAAACTAAACGCCCATAAATTCTTCCAGGAGCAGCTATTTTCTTTGAATTCAAACACTACAAACCCAAAAAGAGGTTCACCAGCACAAAATGTTTCGCCTTCATGGAAATGGACGAGATCAAACCTGGACCGATCGTAATCGAGCTGTGAGTGTTTCCTAAATACGTCTTGTTTTAAAAATAATAACAATCTGATGTATTAAACTCTTAAATTCTTGGATTCCAGGTACAAGAAGCCGACGGACTTTAAGAGGAAGAAACTGCAGCTTCTCACAAAGAAACCTCTTTACCTCCACCTTCATCAGACGCTACACAAAGACGGCTAACGTTCCAGCAAAACCTCCTCCATCATCATCATCATCACATTCAGCAATACCAAACCAAGTGTGAAGAAAACACAAACTGATCCAGATGTTTGTCACATCAGCACACGTTTGTTTCTGTTGTAAAAAAAACCTTATAAAGTTTTTATTTTCTATAAAGCCGTTTAAAATGCTCAGTCTTCCATAGTTGGATCAGACTTTTGGGGAAACGGAGACCGAGTTAGTTTGTCTTTCTGCCACTGGACTCTGGACTTTTAAACAAAAACCAGCAAAACATTAACCCCTTAATCCATCACTGAAACATCCAGGTTTTATTAGTAGATTGTTTTTGAACTGAAGGCGGTTCCTGTTCTTCAAAGTAGTCGTTATATTTGGGGTTTAGCGATGCCGTTTGCCTGATTTACTTAAATAAAACAAGCTGTCAGAATCCAGGCCGATCGCTGCAGCTCTGACACATTTAACTTTATAAAACATTTTATTAATAAGTTTGCCAAATGTTACGTTTATCGCCTCATAATGTGTTTGAATCTTAAATTAACAGCATTTGAACTGGAATTCAGTGTAAAGGTCCATGAATGTAGCTTTACCTGTGCTCATGTATTCCAGCTTTATTATTGTCTTCATTATTATTTCTGTAATGGCTTTTAATTTATCAACAAATCTTTCTATTATTTAATTTAGGAGGAAAATGAGCCCGTCCTCTCATTTGAACTCTGAAACTCACTAAAGATCCTTTCAAATATCCATTTTCAAAAGCATAAAGTCATAAAATAATTTTATTAACAAGCATAAATTTAACTTGATAAACCCAGCTGTACTACAGTCCAGGTTTTAGTTTCCAAGTGTTCGTGTCTGTGTTTTATTAAATAAACTAACACCTTAATTTTGTTTAAATATTTAAATACTCAGCGAATGTGTTTCAGAAGTAATTAAATGGATGCCCTGTGAGGATTTTAATATCCTAATTCAGTATTAATGCCCGTTTATAAAGTAAGATTAGAGACACGATGGATCAAGCAGGTTTTTTTTTAAATGCGTTGCAGCGTTTTATCTCTGAACTGAGGTCAGAAGCTGCATCTTTACCAGCAGGCGAAGAGCAGAGGTTCCGAGTGTTTTATTTTGAAAGGTCACAGAACTTCCTGTTCATTTGTCTTGCTTTTATTTTTGTGACATCAAAACATTTAAGGACAGAGTTAACCTGAGAAATGTTGCTGTTTTCTTTTGATTTAAAAGGAACTAAATTTCTAATAAACTTCAACTGAACCTGAATCTCATCCAGAGCCTTTTATGTTCGACAGAATTTTACATATTTATGCATCAAGTCTTAAGGGGTCAATTTACAGAAATAATTAACAGATCAAGTGGATTAAAGGAATGTCATTCATAAAAACATTGATAAAGGATAAATGCTTCTATCGTCAGTAAATAAATCTTTAAACGATCAGCTTTACGAGCTGTCCGGTGTAATTTCTCACAGCTGTGAGCAACGATAATGAAGGTTAGAATATCCTGCTGAAATGAAGGCATAAAATATCTGAGAAGCTGGAAAACAGTGGTTTTATTTGACTACAGTGAGGTTAAAACACTATCTTCAGTCACATTTGGGGTAAATTATAAATTGTTCACCCCCCCGTCCTCTCCCTCTAAAAGGCCTCATAAAGCAGTTAACATAACACTGACAGCATTTACATTCTTTATTATTAAAAGTTTCTATCAACATAGTAAAATAATTTATACATCTGCCCTTCAAATCACACATTGGCTTCAGTTTGTACGGAAGCAACGACTGGCGTTCCTGAAATGCTAGAACTCAAACCTCTTTTGTTGTTTTTTTGAAAAAATAATTTCCACAGGAAACAACATTAAAAATGTGCCCCTTAAAAACTGTTGCTAAATATACTTTTTAAAACATGAACACAGCGGAAGTGTTATTGCACAATAAGCTGTTAAGAAAAGCGTCACCCTCTCAGTTCACTTTATTTCAGACTGATGACTCTGTAAAGGAACTTGTTTTTTTTTTTTTAAGTGATCATCACTTTAGAATTTTAATAACAGAAAAATCACGACTTATTTTTGGACTAATTTCTGGGTCATTATTGGGTTTGGGGTGACGAGGAGTTCAGCTCCTAAGCTGTAGCTGGTGGTGTTTAAGGCTTGACCACCGCTGGTCTCGCTGAGTCCTGAGGGGGCTCCTGCTTCATGTGCAGGTCCTGACCGGGGCCGCTCTGAGGGCCCGCCTGGCTGTAAGCGTCAACCGGGTGTGCAGGAAGGGGCGGGACACCTGGAGGCAGGTCCATCGGGGGGCTGGTGTGGTCTCGTGGTCCTGGGAAGCGCATGTCAGGTGGGGGGGCAGGTGGACGTGGTCCGATAAGCCCACGGACTCCTTAAAAGGATAAGTAAAACGGTGAGTGGCATTAAAGAAGCAGACATGTTTCCTGAACTGTAACGCTAAGTGACATCACAGACTGACATACCAGGTGGTGGATGCATTGGTCCAAAACCATGAGGCAGAGGGGGACGGAAATGTGGTGGTGGACCCCGAGGATCAGGTCCAGGCGGGCCCAACCTGGGGTGGAATACAAGTCCGTTGGCAGGTCGAGGTCCAAACTCTCCTCCCATGGGTCCATGTGGGGGCATCCCTGGGTGTCCGTTGACAGGATGAGGTGGACCGTGATAAGGAGGGGGGACATTAGGAGGAAGAGGGCCAGGTGGGAGCTGGTAAGGGCCTGGTCTAGGTGATCTGTAAGGTCCGGGTGGTGGCAGACGGATGTTGGGTCCAGGAGGGAGTAGTGGGTCGTGGGGTCCGGGTGGAGGTCCCTGCACCATGGGGCCGGGTGAGTCTCTGATTGGAGACACCAGGAAGGATCCAGGTCCCTTAAACATCATAAAATACTTTAATTATTGTTTGAGTTTAGACACATTAAAATGTTAGTCATGCAGTAAAGAGATCCATAAACCACAAATGTTACTCCCAAACAAGAAGTGCTGAAAGCCAGGACTCAATCACATGACCAGTAACCACACCATGGTGACCGGGGTGAGAAAAAATAAACGGTTCAGACCACGTTTGCAGAAATTTGACCTTTGACACACAAACTTGGTTACTTTTAAACCCACAAATGTTACCAAGTTACATTTCAGCTTTAAGTGTGTGTTTGCTGCTTTCTGTCAAGTGACAACAAACTCAGCCAGAAAAAAAAAGTGTTACATCATCCCCAAAGAAGCAAAACGTCTTGAAACTTTCAGGATATCCAAGTGAAGTTTTAGTGCTTCAGACAGCGTCACACCAAGCACCGGAACCAGACCTTTATACTCACTGGATCTGGACTCTCTGTGGAGGCCGCAGCCTGAGTTTCTGCTTTAATCTGTGGATCTACTTCTGTAGTCTGTTTTAGAGCAAGGACACATGTAACGGGACTTTTGAGTCAACGCTCCGTGTCTATCAGATGGAAGGAGGGTTATTATGTATAAACAGTTACGTCTGATGAATAAATGACTTACATTTCCATCCATGTTGGCTGGAGACGAGCTCCGGGGGCCCATCATGTCTGAGAGGAGACAGAACAGCAATGTTACAAGCAAAGTAAACACAACCAGGAAGTACTGGAAATAAAACGACTGAGGGACGTACCCAGCCCAGGGATGTGTTTGTTTTCAGGGTAAGAACCATGTGGATCAGACGGAGGACGAGGACCTGAGAAGAAACGATTAGAGACCCTCAGGATAGTATACTACATGTCTCAAAGACACAAGAGTTTCCTCCATTCCAAGATGGAAGTTTTAAGCAAACAGAAAGTTTGTAAGCTCTACGTTTCCTGATGAGTCAACTGAAATAAAAAAAGTACCCAGGGAGGAGGAGGAAAGTGCAGGATGCAATGCACACAAGAGAGAAATAAAAAAGAAAATCTCAAGGAGGTGAAAGAGCTGAAAAAATGAAAACAAGTCGAGTGGAAAAAGAAGAAAAGACGGTTGTAGAGAAGAGATGATGTCCAGCTTTGGTACAAACTGAAGGAGGTGAAGAGATCCACTTGGACTCACCATAGGGGTCATTTCTTCGCCCGACTGGGGCAGAAGGAGGGCGTCTGGGACCCTCGATCATTAAAGGAGGGGATGGAGCACCCCCACTCACAGGAGAGGGCCCATATGAATCACCTGTTACGACCAAACCATCAGTTTAATCGAATAAAGAGACACTGCTGACAACACACTGTGTTTTAGAGAGGTCTCCATCCAGGTTCTCCCAGAAGACCGAAAACATCGAGGTGATAGATGTGGAACAATAAATGTAAATTAAAAATTATAAAAACGCATCCTCTTCTGTAGGATATAAACTTCCTGTTAAAAAATAAAGAACACAACAAGAGGAGGTGTGTGTGCTTACCCTGGCGAGGACCTAAAGGCTGACCAGGGTTCGGCCTGAAGAGAGGAGCACGGCGCTCGTTAAGCTGAGAGGTGAGAACAGCCAATCTGAAAACAGACAGAAAATAGATAAACACACCACAAATCAGATTAGAAGAATTATTTCAATCCAGCTCAAGGTGCAACAGGGAATTTTCAAACAGGCTAGGCATAGCTAGCTATTTTACACCAACACGTCTCAGAGCTCTCACCCCTCCCGTCGGCTATATTTGGAATCAAACATAAGAGTTACATTTTTTCCCAATAATTCCAGTAATGCTCACTTTTCACGCAGCTTTGATGATTCAAGCTTCTCTTGACTCAGAGCTCGCTCTGCGTTACGAGCATTCACCTAAAGACAACGAGAAAAGTTAGCATGCAAAAATGTGTTCTCGTTATACGAGAGACTCTGTAGGACATACCCAGTTGGAATGAGTTTTGTTTTCCTGCTCCTTTATCTAAAACAAACCAGAAATTCACACAGGGTTTCATTTTCTGTCAAATCGTTTTAATTGTGTGATTTAAAGTAGTAACGGGACTCTACCTGCTCTTTATAGACTTCTTCCGTCTTCTTCATCTGCTCCTCCATTTCATTAATGCGCTGCCTCAGGATCTTAACTTGCTCCTCAGCTTCGAGAGCTTTACCTCCAACTTCAGAGAGCAGACTTTCTTTGCTGCGTCGCTCCAGCTCCTCTTTTGTTAGTCTCCTGTGAAAGAATAGAAACAAACTTTAGAGTTAATCTAAATCAGAAAACTTCCCGATATATGTACGAAACTCCGTTATAACACAGTGGTGGCTGCTGATTTTACTCACTGCTGCAGTGCGTTTTCCTTCTGTTGATACATCTCAACCATAATTTCATTTTTCTGCTGGAGAATCTTGAACTGGCTTTCAATCTGGCTCTTCTCGCTCTTCAGAGAGCCGATTGCATGTTCCAGCTCCTGGTGTTGTTCTATCACAACATAATGCCAACAGTTTAGTGACGTTTCCTGGAATTCCACCGAATTAAACTTTATTCTTTAAACAGCCAGGAAGTGGCATACCCTCTAGTTCCTTTCTAGATCTTTCTTCATTCAATAATTTAGCCATGAAGCGATCGCGCTCTTCTTCAACGACAGTGAGAGTGGTTTGAACCTGTGAAGAAATGCAGGAAATTTAAATTCACTTGATGCATCCTGAGAGGGATCTTAAATTAGGATAAAACAGTCACTCTTACCCTGGAAACATCCATCATATGCTTGATTCTGTTTTTTATGACCGCGTTCTTATCTGTTAATGACACAAGACCATCAGACACTTGGTATTCTAGAACAACATCAGAACATTTTGTTTTACGCAGATCGACAGACTCACCGGGTGCTACTTCACCGTTTGCTAAAACTTTGGTTTCTCCTTTCTGTAGATCACATGCATCCAGGTCACCCATTAGATCAGACAGCACCTAGAAGGAGTTTTAACCTCTAGTGAGACAATATTTTCATGTATTGTTTTTGTTGAATTCTTTCAGGCTGGGAAAAACATTTCAGGAAACATCAACAGCGATTAAAATTCAAACCTCCAGATTGTGATCTTTGAGCGCCACAGAGTCCTCCAGCTCCTTCTGGGACTTTTGATAAACTTTAATCTTCTCATTCAGCTCTTTGTGCTTTTCCTCCCAGCCTTTAATGGTTGCTTTGAGCTGGAAGAATTTTCAGGGTCGGAGGTTAAACTCCAGAACAGTTTGTCTAAAACTGTTAAAGAATCAACGATTCCAGAAGGTTTTTTCTCACCGTTTTGTTCTCTTCTTTAAGTGAAGTGAATTCTTTCTGTAGACATTTCTGTTGAGCATTTCGCGCATCTTCGCGAATCTTGGCCTCATCCAAGAGAACAGTAGTCTATAATAAAAATAAGATTTATATATTGGTTTAAAAAAGTAAAATAAATCTTGAAACCACAAAACAGTTTGAGACTGTACCTTAGTGAGAGCTTCCTGAACCTTTTTCCTGCTCTGCTGCAACTTCTCTCTCGACTTCTCTAATTTTTCAATCTGTAAAAATAAATAAAAAAAAAAAAATAAGAATGACTTTCCTTTAAAAGACCAACATAATATAAGAAAAGAGAACTGTTACCCTGCTTTCGTTTTCTAACGAGAGGGTGTGCTCTTCTTCGAGTAGTTTTGCATATTTATTCTTTTCTTCGTTCATCTGGTTATTCAACTTTTCAGCCTCTGAAACTTTACTCTGCAAAAAGGCAACAAAGAAAAGCTTAACTAAATCATAACATGCACCAAGGAACCTTAATTTGAAGCATTTTTCTACAAATGATCAAAACAAAATGTAAGAACTTACTTCCAAGTCTTGAATTCTTTTCATTTTACAGCTAACACTTTCTTTTGATTGTTTTTGACTCTCTTTCAGTTGTTCAGTCTTGGGGGGGAAAGAAGAAAAGTACATTTTGTATTTATTTTTCCCCAAAGAAGCTCATTCACATTTAATCCCATTTATTATGAAGCTCACCTGCTTCTGAAGTTCAGATATTTTAGCGAGAGCATCCGTCTTCTCTTTTTTGAGAGCCTGGATTTGCTCTTTGAGTTTTTTGTCGTCCACTTTTTTAGGTGCCAGCAACAACAAAGTACACAATCAGTGAGGCTTTAGACAAATTTAATTTGTGATCAAATATTAATAAACTTACCGAGGTACTCCTTCTTCTTCACCTAACAGAAAATCCAACAGGTTAATATCAATGTACAACACGATCACCAAATGTAATGCAGCTTCATTGTCAGGAAAAGTACATGAACAGATATTTTTCCCCTGGTTTTTTATTTTAAAAAGTCTTACACTAATTATTCAAATATTATTCTGTTGTTGTTAAATTAGATTCAATTTAAAGCATAAATATAACAACACTTACTGCCAACACAGTCCTCCAGAAGAAGAGGATGAAGGTCAACACTCCAACTAAAGCAGTGAAGATCACAGCTTGCCAAGGAAAGCCGAACAACGTTTCCCCTGGCTTCCAATCCTCTGGCAGCAAAGAAATCATCTGAACAACAAAAACAGTTTTTACAATAAAAAAATGAAGTTTAAAAAAGATTGTTAAGCATAAAAACAAAGAAAATGTTACTGTTATTATTAAGAAGATCCGTGTCCTTTATTTTCTCATACACTGAATTGGACTAATGTCAAACAGGAACAAAACACACACTGAAAAAGTTCACTTTAGGTCATCCTAAAACCAAGCTTTCAATATATACAACATATCCTCCTTAGACTGAAATAAGAGTATATTCATTAACCAAAAATAGATCAACAAAATACAATTCACCACAAGTAGGCCTTTACCTCAATCCTACCATGATTACATTAGGTTATCATGCTAATAGAAGCATTAACACACAATATAAACACAATCACAAGCAAAAAGGGTGAAAAATTGGCTTTTTTAAAAACGAAAAATAAAAAGTAACTTGTTTTATGAATGCAGCTTCATTTTATTAAGACCATATTGTTTATGTTAAATGTTCCCGAAAATATTTTTATAAAGAAAGTGTGATGCACCAGCTGATTTCACATACCCCCCTAAAATGTAACGGTCTAGTCACACTGACCTGTGTATGTTGGTACAACTACACCTTTGAACCCTTTTTGTCATGAGAAAACCAAACACTCGCCATGAAGTCCACATTTTACAGTTCAGCTAACTTTACACAATTCAATTTCCTCTTTTCAGCCTGCTCACCAAGCAGAGATGTATTAGTCTTTCTGATCAAATCTGAACTAGTTACATGATCAAACTAAAAAAACCTTATAATTTAGACAAGGTGAACATCTCACAGCAAATTTAAGAGTATAAATTCAGCAGCAACAATCCTCTGATTCTGTTTTCATCAGCCATATGCTCATTCACACGTCAGCAGGCCAGAACAGCATTAATATTGAACATAAGAGATCAGCTTAGTAAAATAATAACTTACATGCTGCAGTTCTTTTAGAAAGAACACATATATGTGATCTGGCTCCATTACGGGTGGTCTGGATAGCGTATCACTCTCCATGCTCGTGTTAAAAACAAGACAGCAAGCCAAAAGCTTTTCTGACAGATATTAGCTATCCCGCTAGCCGGTTAGCTATATTCAAAGTAATCTCTACAGCGGAATTAACGTCAGGTAGCCGGTGGCGGTAAAGTACTATTTATCCGAAAAATAAAATTAAACTCATACAAACACCGTAAACCTTAGAAGTGTTGAGAAAGATGCTAAATAAGACGTGACAACAACAGCTTGCTAAGGGGACAAATCAGCCGTCACTGTCGCTATCAAAACAATAAACATTAGCTTAGCCTAGCTGGCAGTTCAAATAGCCACGGATTTTATTACAAAAAAGATGAAATAATCCGCGAGGCAAAAGTCTGAAATACGACGGGTTGTTAGGAGAATGTCTTCCAAAATAAGGCCCTTTGTAGTTACACTAAAGCCAGCTCAGCACCGGCTGTGTTGAACTTCAGCCTACACGGAGACGGCCGGGTCAACAGGGGGAGGACGGTGAGGCGTTCACGGGAAATCGGAAGTTCCCCCAAACAGATAAGTAACAGCAAACTGCTTGGTGATGCGTTCAATGAACCAAAACAGCACTCTTACATAAGAACGGCGAAGTAATACTCCCCCCAAAGAAACGTTTCCTGTTTAATAGCAATAATTATAATACTTTAAAAATCCAACCATAAGTTTATGAGCCCCCATACTACCAATATCTAACTTACTGTCATTTAATAAGGCAAGTTGACCTTGAATGAATCTAAAATGTGTAACCAAACTCTTAAAACTCCAACCCCAAAATTACTGAGGTTCAGAGCACGTCTCCGTCTTGAATATGAGCGTAGAAAATGTCATTCTCAGACTTACCACACTGGTCCACTCTGCTGTTTTATTCTTGATTACGGAGAAGATGCAGCCTGTGTAAAGAATTCCAGTTGTGAATAATCCAGTTTCTTCTTCGTGTGTTTCTGCCTCCGTCTCCACTGAGTTTGTAGATCCTTATGGAAGACAAGTTGCAATGTAGTTACATAAATTTGTGCATTTTATGACCTCATGAAGTATCACTAGCCTAATTAACAGTAAATAGTATCCTGAACACGAGGATATAACAAAACCATATGATTACATCAAGAATGAGCTTTAAATGTGAATTAACATTTCATCCAAAATGCTTAAAATAATCTTGTTAATTATGAATAAACCAAATAATAAATCGTGTTTAGATTACTAACCTGAAGAGGAGTGTTCAGCCCCATCCTTGAGGTTTGAATCTAGTGGAGTTTCCAGGGTAGTTTGAGGGACCTCTTCCTCCTCGTCTGATACAGAGAAGCTCAGCTGATCATCTTTGTTTTCATTCATGTTTTGGTGATCCTCCTCTACGCTGACATCTGGTCTGATAGTCACATCCTCCTGAACCATTTTCTCCTCTTCAACCTCAGATGGCTCTTTGTCCTGTCCTGTTACAGTGAGGTTGTCATCAGGATAAGTTTCAGGGGTGTTGTCAACCTTTTCTTCAACAATGTAGGGTGCGTCTTCTTTAACATTCAACTGAAGTTCATCTGAAGAGTAAAAAACACAGACAACAAAACCCCATACAAAATTAGAGCATAATCAAAGGCCATTTTTCAAATCTGGTTTGAAACAATGCATTCCATTTTAGTCTTGAAAGACTGCTTTGGCACAGTGTCAAATTCTGCATCTACTTTGTGTTTGAATCATAAACTAATTAAACCTCGTGCACATATCTGAGTGAGATGTATTACTTTCTGACTTTAAACCAAACCATTTACATACTATAATAAAAAAAAAATTACAAATCAAACTAACCTTGCACAGCGTCTGATGTTACTGTTGCTAAAGGAGCACTGTCACTTGCTGTTGAGTACTTCTGTCGCAAGCTGAAAGCAAGCTCCTGAAAGTCATCAAGTAATTCAGTTTCCTCATCCAAATTACTTGCGTCCACGTGGTGCTCATAGTCTCGTTTTGCGTCCCGGTTATCGAGCATCTTCTCAATCTGATCCAGAATGGTGTTCTCAGAAGTTTCCAGGATGCTTTCGAGTGCAGTTTCAATGTCCTGCGTGGCGCCTGTTTGAGCCAGCCGAGTAACCTGCAGCTCTGTGTCCAGATCAGAGAACATGGCCTCTATTTTGTACAGATTTTTTAGACCCAGAAGGTTCTGGGCCTGCTCCATTTTCTCTTTTGAAAAGTGGTCTCTCAGTAGAGTCAGCCTCATGATGCTATCACTGTATTCTAGCTCTGGAGTTGGCTCGGTTGACTGTGTCGTTTCAGGTGAGGGTTCATCAGTGTGTGCATCATCTGGCTGTGAATTCAAAAGTGCATTTTCATCTTCAAGCAACTCTTCTTTTTCTTCACTATCATCTTGTTCAGTCTCTGGATCTTTTATATCTTCTCTCTCCTCTGTTAGGGGTTGTTCTTGAATCTCTGTTTCCTCTACAGATGATCCTATCTGACTGCTCTTACTTTCCACATCTAAGTTTTCATAAATCTGATCAGGCAGTCGTCTGTCATCTTCTGTGCTTTGATCAACTTCGACAACTGAGTCATTAGATTGCTTGTTTTCAGCAGACAACTGCTGAGTTATTTCACTTTTGGAAGATTCTTGATCGGTCACATTTTTGTTTTCGTTTAACGCGTCTAAAACCGGGTCTGTAACGACACTACTGTCCTGTAAATCCTCACTGATTTCTGTATCTTTTGACTGCACTTCATCATTTTTCCTATCAATGTTTGTATGAGCTGTTTTAATATCAGATGTGTCACCATCAAGGAGGCCAACGACATCATCTTCTGAAACTGGATCCACTGATGTGTCACTCTCTTCTGTTTGGTGGTGCACCAGCTCCTCATCAGCTAGTTTTAATGTTTCATTCAAAGCTTCTTCGTGTTTGATCACTTCTTCAACACTTTTATCTTCTCTATCAAACAAATGTTTGTCAGAATCATTATTTTCTGTAACATCTTGCTCCACAGTAAAAAGCTGAGGAGGATTTTGGGGTGTCATTTTCTCTGGGGGATCTAGAGATTCAGATAAAATTGGTTTCTTTTCCGATTTCTCTAAATTCTGCTGCGTTTCTGATTCAGTATCCTCATTCTGATCTTCCTCCTCCTCCTCATCTTCTTCTGAACCCTCATCTCCTGCTGTGGTCTCTCCTCCCGTCACAACTGAAAACACGGTATCTCCGATTGATGTCCACAGGTTCTTCTCTGTCATGTGTGGTTTATCACCCTGTTCTGTAGGTAGACTTTCCTGCTTTGTCGAAGAAACCAGGGCTGGTGCCTCCGTGGTTTCTTCAGAGAAAGACAGCAGTGGGATTTCCTTTTTATCTTCTGCGACAACATCCTGATGATCTGCTTCATCTTCCTCGTCCTCCTTTTCATGTGGAGTGGTTTTTGTGGTGGTTTCCTCATGAGTGACAACGGCATCAAAAGTTGCTCCGAGGGTAGTTTTCAGGTCGGGAACCTTCACTCCTTCAGAAACAGACACTTGCTCGTTAACAAAGTCACCTCGGAGAACAGATTCCACTTCGGAAGTAGAAGGTTCGTCTTTGGTTTCACTTTTTTCCGACACATTTTCCATAGAGGACTCCACTACAATATGATGCTCTACCTCTTCTTCCTCCGCAACATCAGGTACAACTTCTGCATCAGACTCTGCGTCTTTTATCAAAGGTGATTCGGTTGATGTTGTGTTGAGTTCAAGTTTAGATAAAGAGGCACTTTGGTCATCTGGAACTTTATCAAGATCCTCTGAGTTATCGTGACGCTGCCTTAGTTTGTCACCCTCAGTCACTGCTGCTTCTGATGGTTGCGTTTCTGTCTGTGTGCTCTCTGCCTCTGGGGTTTGGACAGATGTTTCATTTTTTTCGTCATCACTCTCCTCCACCAATGAGCCTAAGAGCACATCGATGTCGTAGTTGTCAAACTTGTCAAAACCAGTCTCAAAACAGACAAAATCTGTTTCCTAAGGACAAGAAGAAATATGAAAATTATCAAAACATTCATGACAGTTAAATTCACAAGAGTCAAACGTATCATTTTCTCATACCTCTGCTGGAATTTCAAGTTCTTTCTCTGTATAAAGGTGGTTGACTGCAAGAAGGTCCTTTGGAAAATAGCCAAAGCTGCTTCCAACCTTTCAACGTGAAATCATGTTAATTATTAGAACTACACAAATCAATGTTATTAAAACAGCAGTAAAACTATACTTATTACAGAATACTTACACTTCCTGCCCACATGTCAGCCCTTCTTCCAGAAAGTTTGTAGTAAACAAATATAGTTTCAGATTTCTTGAATGAAAGGAACCGACAATCAGGTCCTGAGAAATCTTTCACAGCTTTACCTCGACATAGGAGCACTGGAAAAACAAAACACTGTTATTGTCACATATAAATAGTTGATTCTATCGTTTACTATTAATCTGGCAGAATTTAGTTTGCATCATTCAGTAGAATGAGGCTTAAAATTTTAAACAATGATGAAGATGAAATGTCATGGGGGAAAACTTTTCATTAAACTAACTAGTTTGGTTAGCTCAGCTAAAGAAACAGGAGCAATTTTTTTCTAAAATAAAGGTCTGGGGTCAGAAGAGACAGAGAAAGCTTAGGGAGAGATGTTAGAGCTAACCTTACTGACTTTAATTTGATTTAATTCGTATTTATTTATTTAATATTACCCGAAATAAAACCCAATTCGATAAACAAATGAACAACAGCGCTGACACGGTTCGGACGGTGATGTGAGCGCTTTTAACAGCAGGGATGCGTTTTTCGGCACAACACCGGCCGGTGGCTAGTTTGATGCTAGCGTTAGCTTTTGCTTCCACCCAGCGAAGCAGGCCGGAGCTCGGAGGAAGCCAGCAGAGAACAGCCAAATTAATGGCTTCATAAAGCTAAAGTTAACACTAGTTTACGTGACTTTCACTGTGGGTTAAACAGCTAAACGACATCGCCATAACCGCAGGAGGCAGTCAAGGTCGCGTTTATCGACTGGCAACAAGTCAAGAGATAAGGACTGACTAGCCGTAGTGTCGGGATGAGAGGAAAAGACGCATCCCAGAAAATCCCCTCATTAGCTGCTGGCTACAAAGAGGCGAAACTTACTGCTGCACTCGTTGTCGGCGCATCTTTTAAAGTCTGAGAACTTTCTCTCCAAGGCTGTGGTTGAAATAAAGTTAAATAAAAGTAATAAAAAGCCCTGTCGGTAAAAATGTTTTGCTGCCATGTTGGCAGTTTTGTAGCCTGGCTTCTTGACTCCGCCGCTGGAGCATGAGCACTGCAGGAGCCGACACGTCAGCAGATCGGATCCGGCTGGGTGTAGACCATAGATCGGGTTTCACAGGATCCAATGGATGGGTTTGATTTGGCTGCTTTATGTGACCGTGTAAACAACCTCAAGTGCATGAGATAAAAAAAAAACAAAAAAAACATGGTCAGATAGTGAGTGTAGATTGTTTAGAAAAAAAATCCACCCTTAAAAAAATATTCAAGGCATGCATGCATAACCTGATGGAAAGTTTTGATAGTGTTCACTGCAAGTTCCAACCCATCAAGTAAAAATAAAAAGATTTTAATTATAAACAGTTGTTTTTAAATCACATGATGTAGAATTCTCAACTAGTGGGTCGTAGTTTGCAGTAGGTTATGAGCTAAAAATTGCATAAAGAAATAACATTAATTAATTCACATTCCTTAAACGTGGGTGGTAATAACGCCTTTAATGCTATTTGACATCTGCCATTTCACACAATAGAAGAAAACCTGCAATATTTACCGGTAATAAGCTAATGGGAAAAGGTGTGACAGAGTGAGACAGTGAGGCATTGACAGGTGACCTGTTGATCTGTCTACTAAAACTTGACATTGACTTTTTTCCAAAGTGGAATGTTGATTTTTGCAGATTATCAACTAATGCTTATTTCTTACTTTTAAAATAACCAAATATTTTTAAACTAATAAATAAAGCTTCATCATTTAAGTTTTTTCAATTTCATGTATTTTGCATGACCACACCATATACATAAATATTCTAATATAAAGCTACATAGGAAAGAGCTCTTGTGATTAAATATATATATATTGAAAATAACTTTCCACAGTGCTCAGTGCTATGGGAGCAAGTGTTGGATGTTTTCTTTAACAAAGCTCTGACTAAAGTTAAAAGGTTGTTACTCTACAATTTTCAGTTTGAACTGAGAAAGCTCCCCAGATGAGATGCATCAAACATCTTCTAGGAAGTAAATAAAATGGTAAATAATTTGCACTTGGCTTTATCAAGACCATGGACTCCAAAGTGCTTCACATTACAATCAGTCCAGTAAAGAAAGCCTTCTGAATCAAGGGGTTTGATAGAAAATTTCACAGATCAATAATTGCCTGATTTATCTGCTTTTTATGATTTCTGTAGGATTTGTTGTCATGTTAATTATTAAGAGCGCATTTGTTAACAATTTATCAACAGTTTTAGAGGATTTAGTCCTCCATAGAGTAGCTTTTTGATGTACGTACATTGATTTTATTTCGAAAAGGCAGTTCACTGCTCCACCTCTTCCGGTTTAGGCAACCAATAGCAGCGCACCTTCCCTCTCTACTTCCTTAGCCGCATTTCAAGCGTGTTTTTTACGAATTCATATAATTGTTCATTTTAAATCAATATACTGAAATTGTAAACATATTTTAAAGGAACTTCTGGAGTTTAAAGCTCACAGGTGTGCCGTGCGTTAGCTTAGTTGATAGCATTGGTCAATTGTTTACCTTCAGAAAAAGCTAAGCTACTTTACTACTGAGAGGAGGTGAGTTGAACACGATTTTTCCCATGTGAACCTGCTGCGTGCTGTTTAATTTGTAATCCTGCTTGTATTTTAAAATAATAATAATACTTATAAAATTAATAATCTGATAAAAGAGGACTAGATACCCTGGCGTTAATCAAAAGCTATTCTAAGAAAGCTAATTAGCTTGCGTATTAGCAGCACGCAAGAGTTCAGATGTTTAGTCTTAAATAATTTGTTAATAAATACACATAATAGAAAACACTGCCATGTCTCTAAAAGTAGTAATTATATATAGTGTGTTGTCAACACTTAATGTGGACCGTCTAAACATAACTATTCTTTAAATTAATATTTCTTTGCTGTTTACCTAAATTTGGACCAGATCATTCAGTTGATTCTGTTCTGTACATTGATGGGTCTGTTTCCTACAACTGATCCATTCTAGATGAGTCAACAAAATCTGTTCAACAATCTCTAGTTATCGTTTGATCTCTCTATGAAGAACTCTTGTTTTTGTGTGTGCAGGTACCAGTGTTTCATACATATACTCTGCTGAGGACAATATGGATGACCCTGATGGAGACTTGGTGCCTCTCAAGGACCTGGACAGTGACATTGACAGTGACACCAGCTCTAGAAAAGTCCAAAAATCAAAGCTTCCTCTGATTAAACACCTGTCTGTAGGTGAGAGGCACGGCACATATGCATTCATTTATGTTATTGCACTTCTGCTCGTGTATCCTGTGCTCTGCAGCAAGATGTGTGACCATGTGAGCTAACTTCAGGTTCAGTTTGGCATTTTCAGTATCATGAAGCTGGGTCTTATGATGATGGAAATCTAACTTGCTCCACCAGAGCAGGTTGGGTTACAGATCAGAGATCACACACCACCTCTCAACCAAATCAGTGCTTGTAAAAAATAAAATAAAAGCCACCAGTATGTACAAAAACAAAAAATATAACCACCTCCTTCTCAATTTAATTTCTAATATTCTAACATTAAAGAGCTCAGCTTACCAATGTTCCTCAGCTAGAAGAAGCAAGACTGAGCAACACTTTTATCATGAATATTTAGACAACATCCAAAGGCAGAAACCCCAGGTGATTTATTGAGTTGACCCTGCTTCGTATAGGGCACTAGTATTTTGTTGCTCATGTAAAAATGTTCCTTTACTCCCAATAAATTAATTGAATTCAAATAATTTTATTTATTTCAGAGACGGAGAGAGAAACTGGGTTTTGTCAGAGCATTCGACTGTGTCTGGAGCGAATCAGAGAAGCCATGCTGCATCATCGATGGCAAGAGGCAGCAGACTACATGGCATGCTACCCTCAAGTCCTACAGCTCAGGTCTAATGCCACATCGTCACAGTACAAAGAGGTGATTTTGTTTTGGTATACTTAGAACCAATATCAATATCCCGACAGGAAATCAAGGGTTTTATTATTTCATTCCAAATCTCAAGGATACAATGCATTTATATATACAAGATAGCTAATAAAACATGAGTTTGTTTGCATTTGACCACATTCAGCTCTCACATCTTGATATAACTCATCTTTATAATCTCTACTCCAGCTTGTTTGGAGAATCAGCACCGAGATCCTTCACCACCATCCAAACTCAGCGATGGAAGACTCCAGCCTCACCTATGAGCTGATGAAACACTCAGGGGTTAAACTGTACCTGACGGTATGCAGGCTGTCACACCTCCTGCAGTGCACACATCTCATTTAGTGTACTAGAACACCTTTTGTTTTGGTGTGTTTAGATTTGTTTGGAGCATTGCTTCCACCTGCTGCTCCACGGTCAGATTGAAGAGGCGAGGCAGCAGCTGTTTGCTGCTGAATGCTGGCGACACGGTAAGGAGTTGACCGCTCAGCGTCAGAAGACTAACCTGATCCAGGCCTACAAGGGCTTGTTGGAATATATCATCTGGTGTGACAACAAGTATACGCTCTCCAAAAACGGTAAGGAGAAACACACAAAATCATCCATCATGCTTACTGCTATGATTTGTGATATTACACTGCCCCCTAAAGGATAAATAAAAGAACTGCATGCATAGCAGACTAGCTGCAGACTTATAGTAAAATAAAAAAAAAAACATTTTGCTTTCCTTTTTCAGATTCCTTTGACTCTGAACACCAAGGCTTGCATAGCTACTTCAGACAAGCGGCTGGGAATTTTCAGGAAATTATGAAAAGTCCAGGAGTCTGGGATCCATTCATTCTGAGTTATATTGAGGTAAGCGTTCATCCTTTTATCCTTTAAGGCTTGATTTAAACAATTTATGTATTTAAAGCTAAAGCAGGCAAACGTCTTGTAAAGCAGGACCAGAGTTACCTTTTATAGATATCAAAATGATTTTTCCAGACTCTGTCCTAAGTGCTGGATGTAGTCACGAGCAGCCTTATTGAAACCGGTTACTAGTATTATTATTATAATTGGAGTCTTTGTTTCACTTGAACCTCATTTTGGCAGTTGTTGGAGTTCTATGGGGACCACGAGGAGGCTCTTAAAGTCCTGGACAGTTACGCGTATGACAACAGTTTCCCACCAAATCCCAATGCACACGTGTACATGTACCACTTCCTGAAGAGACACGATGCGCCCCAGACGAAACAGATGAAAGCGTTAAAGGTAAAACTGAAACTTTATTGTAGCTTTTACAGTTTATATTTTATTATAGTTAAAATATTCTTATTTATTAAAGTTACATTTGCTTAAAAACACACTTTTTATGTTGTAGAATCTCCATATTTTAGTCCCAAGTCACGAGTTGATGCTGGAGTACAGCAACCTCCTGCTTCAGTCAGGTAAATTAATCATAACAATATAACATCTAATGGTTTCAATAATCAGACACTGGATGGAATAATAAAATAGATTACATATTATAGTCATCTCGTGGTTTTTACCTCCTCATAACACAACTATAATAATATATATATATATTTTTGTCCCAAGAGAAAAAAGGCAGCCCTCAGAAAGCTTTAGGAGTCCTTCTTGATATGCTCGACTTCGCCTGCTGGAGGAGCAACCTGGACGCCTGGAAGTGTTTACAGACGGTTATTCAGCACCTGCTGTTACAGTATGTACAAAATGTACCATCTAATTAAGCTTTTTACAGACTCACTGGTTTACTTGTGACAACTGGATGGTCACTCTTTGAGCTTCTGCTTGTATTTCAAACCAGAGAGGACTGGAAGAGGATTGTTCAGGAACAGATGGCGTCAAGGAAAGATCTGTGGCCTGCTATTCATTTCACAAGCTTCCATGATGCTAAAGACTTGGAGGACAACCCTGAGCTCTGGAAAGTGAAGGCGTCACTAACTCAAATCCTTTGTCCAGGTTAGCAAACATTCTTTAAAAAAAATCAAAAAAATCCTGAAGCAGTTATCATTTGTCATACCAGCAAAAATAAGGTAGAAATTTGCTTCTTTATTAATCTTTTCATGTCAACACAGTGATGGTAAACGAACACATAAGCTACTAGTTGGTCTCTAATGTGCCAGATACATATTTAAGAGCCCAAACACTTGTAGTCCACCTTAAAAGACTCCGAAATGTCCAAATTGTGAATTTTTCAAACAAACCGAGGTTATCATAATTCATGTGTGGAAAAATGATAAGAAACCTACAAGATTTAAGGAAATTCCTTCATTGTTGGCATTTGATTTGTTCATACCGAACATGGATTTTAAAAAATTCTAAATAGATTGGAAAAGATCTTAGTTTTTGGAGTTTTAATCCATATTGCCTCCAAAAACTGAGGACACGTCTTTACTAAACCCAAGACGACGCTTAATTTGGCGTTTTTATTAAAGAAAAATAGGTTTTGTCACTGAAACGTGTGTAAAATACTTATAACTGCTTAAAACCACAGTAAAGTCAATTTTAGCCTCTTATAGTTTTTAATATCTTCATATTATTCATCTATTATTATCAGTAAGGCTCAGAATTACACCTTGATATTACAAAAAATGTTATTGATTTGTTGTACCTGAATTTAAACATAATAATTAATTTTGTTAACACAGGTTTGAAAAACCCAACTGCTGCTTGATTTAGAAATGTTTGAGATGATTTTTATGCATTTTTTAAAATCTTTGAGACAAATCGATATTATAACAGTTTGTGAAATTGTTTGAAGCATTTTGCTTGTCAGACTTTCCAAAATAAATGCACAAAATTGTTCTCCTGATGGTTTTTAATGATTATTCATGTCTTGACAGATCGAACATGGAGGTACGGTGCTGTGCGCAAGATCGGTGGAAAACGGAGGCAGAGACGTAAAACTCGTCCTCTGTAAGGAAATCCAATCTCAAGTCCTCATAGAGGGTCTTCAGAAACGCCTCTAAGTTTATTTTTTTATTCTTGTTTTGTACGTCAAGCTTTAAAGACAGTAATTCTCAGCCTTTGCTGTCGTCTCTCCACTATGTGGAGCTCTTGCTCTGTAGCTCAGTAGACGGGAGCAGGCTGCGTTTACTTTCTGTAAACATTTTATTACCTCTTATTCTGATCTGTGGCAGATGATTGGAGGAGTTTTGTAATCGGTATTAGTCCAGGAGGTTTTCTTGCTGTCAGTTTTACTGTCACGTCAGAAGATTCATCTCAGACTTTGAGCAGCTTGTTGTGCAGACGAGGGGCCGACAGCTGCTGCTGAAACATTTCATTTTTCTTCATTTTCTGTTCAGTGAGGTGATAAAATTCAGCGTATCCTATTAAGAAAGCTCCATCAGGGTAGTTGCTGCCTTTTATATATTTGTGAATGTTTGATCCTGGCCTTCAAACACAGGATTTATTCAGTCTTTCCTCCTCAAACCATCAGATAAGAGTCCTACATCCAGCAGCCTGCCAGTTTAATAAGAGAAAGTGTTGATTCTGCTTTCGCTCGCCACGGCGTTGGCTGAGCAGCAGCTCACTCAGCCATACTGTATATGTTGCTTTGCAGTTGTTACGTAAACAGAAGCCCGGAGCGTTTGCCCGACAACAGGAGCAGCTGGAGAAGACATCTGGGAATACACCACACGACATTTGAAAATTCAGAACTTTGAGCAGCGAGGATGATGGAGTCTGGTGCTGCTGGGCGCCGTCTTGTTGGCCCCCGCTTACATTTGTCAAGGCTTTTTCTTCTGAGTTCAGTGAATTATCTCTACAGATGCTCAGTCGAGTTGATCATTGTGCCGTTGTGTCATTATGGTTCAATCATAATGTGTTGTTCCTAAAAACGGTTATTTTTACAGCTTGATTATTCTTGTTTTCTCTCATTAAATGTTTTATTAAGGAGAATGTTGTTCTCTCTGCTCTCAGAAGTCTGACAAACTGTCTGACTTTAGAGGTTGATGTAACTGAGAAGTCCGAACAATAGAAAGTGTCCCCGTCGACCCTTGTTGCTTCCTGAAGCAGCTGTTTGATCCCAACAGTGGTAATAAAATGCAGGTTTTTTCAGATTTAGTCTTCATGTTCTGGTAAAACATTCAATCATGTGGGACCATGAGATAAACCTTTAAAAACCAAATGAGGGGTTTAGTAATGAAGGCTAAACCTGTAAATGTTTTGTCTTTATTCACATCAAGGCCAAAATGTGTTCCATAAACAAAATTATAACTTGATTTAGTCAGCAGGAAAGATGAACCAAATGGAGGTCCTTTATGCAAAAAAAAAAAAAGATTTTCTGACTCAGACATAAGTAAACAAAATGATTCATGTGAAAATGAAACGTTATTTCTGGAAATAAGAGCCACTTCCCTTCATTATGCTGTAGTTTACACAGCTTGTTTGTCCTAAATTTATACAAAAGAATTTTAAAATGCAAAGTTGGCAAAATGCAACGAGTCTCAGTTCCACATAAACAAAAATGACACTAAAATCAGGATCAATCCCTATAAAACTACTTTCCCTTAAGGGCACACTATGTAGTTTTGCTTGTTTTTAGCACCCCCTGGTGTCCTTTTTAAATCACTGCCGTAAAAACACCTAAATCTAACTGTTGAAATGTCTCCTCGGGCTTCACTGCTTTCTACTGGAGCGGTTCATCTTTCATTCAAAGAAATCAGCTGTGTTCAAGCAGGGAGAGATTGAAAAAATCAGGAATCATGAGCTAAAAACACGCTGGTGCTAGCATAACAGCTAGCCACTTTGGGTTAGCCTAACCCTCGCGAGATACGTGACTTTGTGAGACTTCAGGGCACCGGACCGGAGAATGACGAGTTGCGAACACGGTATTCCGGATCTAAGCAGCAGATGGGGCTGAGTGACTTTTCATTAACTCTGTAAAGGGTCATATTAGCACACTGGCTCAAGGAAAAGATTTAAAAATATGAAAAAGTTGCAACGTATGCCTTTAACTTCTGCATGACATTCCTCTGTCAACTTATAAAACGCAGATGTAGAAAACGTAAACATGTATAAGAAAAAAACTAAACGTTAAAGGCATGCCTTGCAACTTCTTCATATTTTAAAATCTTTTCCTTGAGTCAGTATGTGCTAATATTTAGCTCATGATCCCTGTTTCTTTTCCCTATCCCTCCCTGCTTGAACACAGCTGATTTCTTTGAATGAGTGATGAACCACTCCAGTAGAAAGCAGTGAAGGCCGAGGAGACGTTTCAACAGTTAGATTTAAGTGTTTCTGAGCAGAAACAATGGTTCGAATGTTTTAACGGCAGTGATTTAAAACGGACACCAGGGGGTGCTAAAAACAAGCAAAACTGCACAGTATGCCTTTAAGTGAAAAAGCTCCAAAATATCCCCTATAGTGGCTGTTTATTCCAGGTGTTGACTCTAGTTAAATTAGATGTTCAGATAGACACTTTTCTTATATATTTATTTGGAATTAATTATTTAATGCCCCCCAAAATAAACAAAACGTGATAAATGTGGGTAGGCGTATTCTGGCAACATGGAAGTACTTGTAAACAGAATATTATGGCTTCAATTTTGTACAAAATTAGCAAGTATTTTTTTAAAATTTATAACAAGTATTTATGATTTTTTTAAAAAAGTTATTGCCAGTCAGGGTGCTTATGTCATTTGATTGTCAACTAAAAAATATTTTCCACCCAATATTTTGAAGAACGTCTCAGTAATTAATGCAGCAAGAGGAAAGGAGTCAAAATCAAACCCTTTCAGCATCTGTGATGTCTGAAGAGATGTAATGTGTTTTTCCAGATTGCAAATCAAATTAGAGAGAAAAATCAAAACATACCATGTTTAATAAACGTGTTACAGAGGAAACTGCATTCTGCAACAAATCGGCAGCTTAGAACGTCTCAGTTTGACATCTGTTCTTCTTCATGTCCTCGTGTCCTCTGCTTGTGTCTCCGGTGGGAATAATTAGGACAGAAGAATGTGCATATGAGATAAATAGTTGAATTCGCTGTTTGAATATTTTGAGTATCTTCTTTTATATGTCAGGCCAAACAATGAAAAGCTCATGTACTTCCAGTAAAAGTGTTTTGGAATTCATTTCCTGGATAAAAAAAATAGTTTAAATGCTGCTGACTCATGTGCCTACGGGTAGCGAGCTAACATAGCAGCCAATAATTTGTTTGGTTTCAAACAGCAGATGAAGTGAGGAGCTGATCAGACAGCTGAACCAATCAAAGCTGATTAAACGTTTTTGAAGAAATTGCCTTCTGATTTCAGATTTTTCAGGAAACTCGTACATATAAGCAGACTGAGCGCACATATTCCCTTAAAATAGGATAATAACCGAAGATGGAGGAAGTTCTCCCACTGCTTATCGGCCACCGAGCAGCTCTACTGGTTCCACTAGTTTGATCGGTTCTCATTTTGTGAAAAGCACTGATGTATCTGAAGATGCATCTCAAGGCATACTTTTCTGTTAAACCTGCGATTACGTTCTCATTCAAATCTGTAGAGTGGTTCACGAGATATTTGTAAAAATATACCATGCAGACCATATTTTAAAAAAATGGATGTATGTAATTATTTTAAAGATGTTTTAATTCTTTCTGTTTGGCTCAGATGCCAAACAATCCAAGGATCTGTACCAGTCCTTGACCCAGTAGTTGGAGATCCCTGATTTAGACTCAGCACCTAAAAGCATGTATGTGTCGATGGTTGTTCAACAGTTAAGGAAAAAGGTTCAAACAAAGATGTTGCTCAACATGTAGAAGTTGAAGTATTTGGGGATGACCGCTACTAGCTACAATACCAAATTTGAGCTCTTGACGAAGGTTCTCAACATGGTTCGCCAGTGGGTAATAATGTAAGTTAAGGAGCGTAATAATTATGTAATTAATCATTGGTGCAGGTTGCAGACTGAATCCATTTGCTGGCAAGAAAAACAAATATTGCAGGAAGAAATGTTCTAATTGTATACTAACTCCTGTGATGTTTCTTTGCTGACATTAATTGAGTTTTTTTTCTTTCCAGACTTTCAGTCGCTGCTCTCCTTATACACAGCTAGCAGCTGGTGGCTCAAAGTCTCGCTTGGTTGCTCTGCAGGGGTCTGAGGATTTCAAACCCAAAATCCAGACTTTCTGCAGCAGCATTGTGTAAGATCTCAGCAACTCAACAAGACATTTGAAGTGTGGTGGGGTTTGAGAATAGGAGAAAAAGTGTGATAATTCAGCCATGCAATTTGGACTTAACATACTGATGTGTTCAGCAGTGCTGCAAGGACGGAGGAGATAAAAATGTAAGAAAAAAATGAGTCTGGAGTCAAAAGCTGCAGCTCAAAATGCGACTGAAGATCAAACTTGTAAATAAAAGAGAATTTTTAAAGCGCGTGAATAAAAATCCTCCATAAGCCAGCTTTAAATTAAAGGACTTTGGTGCAGAACGGCCAGCGTGTAATGGGTGTATTCCAAACCTGTGATGGCCTGTTTGAACATAATAACCAAAGGCTTCTACAACACTGACAGCTGCTGAGACAAAAACTGCTGGAGGGGAGTTGATTCTTGTGGAACATCAGGGAGACAAAAAAAAGATTCCCAAAATATCCTCTCCGTTCTGTCTGTGAAGTTGAAAGTGACAAGCGATACCTTTGTTCTCAGAGCACAGCTGCAAAAATAGCTTTCAATAATGTATTAGGAGAATAGAAAGTGTGTGAGCTGATTTCTGCTCAGCACTGTGTGTGTGTGTGTGTGTGTGTGTGTGTGTGTGTGTGTGTGTGTGTGTGTGTGTGTGTGTGCGCGCGCGCCAGGACCTGGAGCTTTCTCTGCTGTGCAACAACCGTGAGAACAGGCCCAGCTAGAGAACACTTCTAAGATTGGTCTTTTTTTAATCCAGCATAAAGTGAATTTACATCCCTGGAATAAACAGTTTACTCCTCTACATACATTAGAACAAAATCACATAACCACACGGGACAATTACTTTACCGGTCTGGACTAATTCCTGGATTTCCCCCCGGATACAAACAGTCGCTGTTGTAATGATGCTGACACGCAAAGCGCCTTGACCATCGGAGCATTCACCTGAGGCTGTGGCGGTTTAATTTCTTGAGTGCTTCGATGTGATAAATTGCAGACCAATGTTGTGACTTTCCTTCAAGCTCTGTGGAGGCTAGCCAACTGGAGCACGAGCAGAAAATAAAACCCTGAGTGATCAGAAACATTCAAAAAAGAAAGCAGAACAGAATTCTGGGCAGACATCAATTATTAAGACGTGGATGACAGCCATGACAGTGCTTCTGTGTATCTATATTGCATCTAGAAGAGAGGGGTTTTTTTCTACAAAGGAAAGTGACACGCTACCGTGAATATACAATGAATCTGAACAGATGTGTTTAAAGTTGTGGCTCCTTCTGTTGTGTTAGTTTTGTGCTTCCTTTACGTTTGTGCACCCACACGAATCTCCTGCCAGCAACACTTAACAACAAAACTTAAAGCAGATTGCAAATTGAGAAATTCAAACGTAATTTGGCATGAAAATGGTAAAAAAAAAAAAAAAAAAAAAACTGGAATGAGGAAAAAAATTGTTTTGATGATGGCACCACACTAAACAGATTGGCAGCTTAAGTGTTTGGATAGAAGGCAGCTGGAAGCTTCCATTGGTTCTTGAAGTCATTTTTCTTCTTCAATTGAAAATCATTTGTAACCTAATCATGAAGTTATTGAATATCTAGATTTTTGTTTTAAGTGTTCAAATCATTTGAAGTAGGTTTCTATTAACAAATAATATTTTACCTGCTCTATAGATATCTCTTTGAATGACACACTTAGCTCTGGTGTTACAAACGAGCTAACGGCTAGTCTCACTGACAAGCTAACGGCTAGTCTCACTGACAAGCTAACGGCTAGTCTCACTGACAAGCTAATGGCTAGTCTCACTGACAAGCTAACAGCTAGTCTCACTGACAAGCTAACGGCTGAGGCTACAAACCTGATGGGTTCCTGTCTCCAAACTCAAAACTTTCTTGCGTTCATGCAAACACTTTTTTACACTGAAAATGTCACATTAATGTTGTTGGTGTAAAATTTTGGGTTATTTTTTAGTGAAAAATAGTGGAACATGCGATCTGTAGCACTTCCTGTTCAGTGTGTAACATTTCCTGTCAAAATTTTATAGGGAATGAAAACGTCTGGTCACCTGAATTGCTTAGGAGCTCTGTTAGCTGCTTTCTTATAGAAAAGGACCAAACATGTTTTAAAGCCAGCCCACTGATGATAAATTCTACAACATATTTAAAATTTTGAGAACATTTTCTTTGATACAAAGGACATTTTCCAATGGAACATTTTAGCAGTAAGTAAGGAAAACTGATGTGTGAATAAATGGATGAATGTTCATTTTTGTCTTTCCCGTACTGCTACACTTCTATAGCTTTTTCAAACACTAAAATTTTTTAACATTAAGAATTTGACTGATTAACATCTTTCAGTGAACGCTTTCTCTTTAATTTCTCCTCTAATTTTGTTTTAGTCAGTCGTTGAAACGCTGCTAATGTTCACCCTGGTTTTTCCTCTTTCTACATTCAAACACTTTGTGTTTTCTGCTAGCTCAGAAGGTGTTTTTCTTTTTGGGACTTTGTTTTTTTTTTCTTTCTGAAATTGAAGCAGTAACAGAAGGCCATTTCTCTTCTTCTCTCAGGTCCGGGAGTTCTGCTGCAAAATGCGCCAGCACGCATTAATAGAGGATCCAAGCAGTGCTGAGGTGCGGTGCTTCGGCGAAACAGACAACTGGATTGTCCAATAGTGTAACGTACAATTGGCTGAGGTTTAGAACTGCGGGACAACCACAATATATTTATAGCTATACTATGTTAGAGCGTTGTTAAGAGGCATGAAAAAAGGTTTTAAGCTAATTTGTTTTGCAAATTACCTATAGCACCTTTAATCTGTTGTATAAAAGTTCTAGCTCTTTATATTTGCTCTAAATGTTCAGATTAAACCATATTCTGTGTGAACCACAGGTGGGGAGTCCTGGTCCTCAAGGGTCACAGTCCTGCATGTCCTTCCTTCAACACACCTGATTTAAATGTTATCTCCTCCCAGAAGGCTCTTAATCACTCACTAATTCAGATCAGGTGTGTTGAAGAGAGGAAACCTCTAAAACATACAGGACTTTGGCCCTCGAGGATCAGGATTCCCTACCTCTGCAACGTTGACAAACTTGTAGTTATCTTTGTTGAACATTCACATGATATAATCCTTTTAATTATGCTCTTTTCTTACATGACTGATGAGTGTTTTTGTACAAGAAAGGAAAATGAGTAGTTCTCAGTAGACGTTTCACCTCTCATTTGATCTTTTTTTTTCTCCAGATCTCATGAAAGTGTAATGTTATTCGTACTACTAGATAGGTAAAGTCAAGGTGATATAGTTAACCAGCTCCCCCAAACATCACCTCCTCTTTCACACCTCCTTTTGCATTCCTCTGAAACTCTACTGATGTGATGATTCTTTCAACTGATTCTATAGAAGCCTGCAGGTTAGCTAAACAAACCGCAATGACTCGTTAATGAACCCACGGACTGAGGTAGTCCCCACTCATTTCTAGTTCTTTGTAATGTGCAAAAAAAATCAACAAAAAAACAAAATGATTTCAGACAGACACAAAGAAGCTCTGTCTACAAGAGGGGGTGGTTAGAAAATACAACAAACCCTGATGCATTTCTGAATGAATGTGGGAGCTGTTGAGGATGACCCGTCAGTCTGTCTCGCTCTGTAATTCCGTCTTTACTCATCTTTCTCTAAATGAGAACTTCCTCTCACCCACCATGTCTGCAGGAGTCTTCGTGGAGACGTTGACATCATTCAAAATTTGTCACGCTGATATTTAATGGGTAAAGGCTGACAGGCTGTTAAATTAATTAGCGAAAAAGCTTTTAATGCCATGTGGATAAACTGTGAAACCAAAGATAATCAGGTGTTTGTCATCCAGGTATGACGCATTATCTGAGGATACGAACCGCTTCCTGTTATGGTACAAAACTTAAGCCCTGGGGTCTCCGAAATCCTCCACAGGGAGGCGACCAGGTTACCTAAACAAACCGCATGCTTAACCATCTCAGCTGACTCCTTTCAGTGCAGAGGAGCAGTGACTCTACTCCAAAGTCATTTCGGATGATGGAGCTGCTCTCTTTATCTCTGAGGTTGAACCCGTCCACCCAACAGAGGAAGTTTATTTTAGCCTCTTCTTTCAGTTATGATCCAAACCTCGTTACCATATGAGGGTTGGAACATAGATGGACCAGTAAATCAGGAATATAGCCTCATCTCAGCTCCTTCTTCCCCATGACAAACTGGAGTAACGCCTGCAGACAAAGCCCTGAAACTTTGGTCCATCTCTCTCCACCAGTTCACTAACACACCAAGATACGTGAACAGCTCGAGACAAAGGGGTCTTGCGGTTTTCAGCTCAAACTGTGTAACTCAGTGACAGCTATAAATGTCAGCTGTTCAGAGGGAGTGAATCAGGTTGTTTCATCCTTTTATACACCCCAAAACCAACAGAATCCTTATAAAAACAACATTTTTTACAAAATAACTTTCTACTTTCTGATCTCACATAAAACTTCCTCTGTTTCCTGTTGTAGTCGGAGGACTTTTCACTGCTGGCCTTTAAATGTGCTGTTTGTGAGTCTTTGTGCTGTGTTTAACTGTGTGTTAGGTCAGATTAACAAATAGTAAGGCCGGTGGCAGGCTGAATAACAGCATTAACCAGCGAACAATGGGAGTGTGGGACTAAGCCCTTTCACAACCTGTCTGACAGCTTGAAGCGTTGATGTCATCCTCTGACTCAGGCTGTTACTGCCGCTGCTGTCATCCTGGACGTTTGGATACATGACATCACCAGTGACACATATCACTCTCTGCTGCTGGTTTGCTTTTCTCTCTATATATATTTGCATACTCATCAGTCTACTGGACTGTGGGGTTTCAAATAGTCTGTAAACGTGAAAGAAGAGGCTACGGAAGAGAACGATTGAAGGAGCTATATTAAAACACTTCTATTATTATAATTTGTTGTGTCAAATGAGGAGGAGGAGCAGTGACTCTACTCCAAGATCCCATTGGATGATGGAGCTTCTCACCTTATTTATGAGGATGAGCCCAGTCACCTCATGGAAGACGCTCTTTTCAGCTCCTGGATCTTGTTCTTTTAATCTTGACTCTCATCCCTGATGCAAACCACCCTAGTGCACGTTGAAGGTCATGGCTTGAAGACACCAACAGAAGCACATCATCTGCAAAGCAGCAGACATTTGATCCTGAGGTCCCTACCCTCCATGACTTCACCTTGAGATTCTGTTCCAAAGCTTTGACTGAAGCTCTCGACCTTTACTTTATAAATAGACGGAGTTTTCTCAGTGGTCGTCACATGATTTGAGCAGAACTACATCCACGAGAGCCAGGTGATTGAAAACTTTAAACCTGAAGAACACCATCTAATCAAAACCCTGCTGAGATAAGGTTTAGTATTCTACCCACCTCACATGTCTTTGTCCTGCAGAATCATCCTCTGTCACACAGGAAGTGGAGCGTTTAACATTTCTGACAGCAGCTTGGAAAACTGCAGGAAAAGACATCATCTCGTAGATTTGTATTAAAACAAATATAAATAGCATCAGATGTATTTCATATTTGAATAATTTACAGTGTTTTTATTGTGTTACCAGTCCAGAGCAGTTTGTTTCACAGCAGGAAGACAGCTGGGGGATAAATCTCAGCCTCCTTTGGGAGGAAACATTCGGACCTAAAAAGTCCCGGCTCACATGCAGCAGGTGACCCCCCCTCGTCCTAGAAACTGTTGCTATTTAGACATGATTACCAGTTAGAGCAGAGAGAGTCATTGTTATTTATATTTGCTATCCTTCTGTTTAGTTTTGAGGTTGAGGGCAGCATCTGATAACTTCCTCAGCCTGAGGGTCGGAGTGGATTTGGTTTATAACCTCAGGACAGACTCTAATAAAGAGACGCTCGCTGAGGGAGACGGGTATAAATATCAGGGGACATCACCCCCCCCCCCCCCCCCCCCCCCCCCCCCCCCCCCCCCC
>SSNR01000020.1:1262346-1274068 GCA_006937965.1 Callopanchax toddi | reverse complement strand
CCCCCCCCCCCCCCCCCACCCCCCCTCCATGTGTGAATGACATGTTTCCACTTTGGGTTAAGGTCAGAGTTAAACCAAGAGTGAAAATATGTGCTATTTTAAATAAGGCATGAGGTAAACCCAAACACACACGTCCTCGTTGACTTTATGCATCATAACTGCAAGAAAAGAAACCGAGAGTGAGCGTTTTAATGATTTCATCATTCACCCAACAATATTTGGTTGTTCCTTAGTGACTGTGAGGATGAGTCACCTCTCCTCTGGTGAGGGAACATGCCAACGTGAACACTGAACAGACTGGTTCAGGAAACAGGCTTGTTATGAGTTCGGTGATGGAGCTGTTATTGTTAAGCGTAAACTGTACTTCTCTCAGTAATCTGTCACAGCCTCCTCGCAAAGGTGACGCGCAGACCAGAAAGTTTCCCTTTTAGTAGAGGATTTTTTTCTTTTACTTTCACTGCCCACAACCAGCTAATAGGCTGGATTCAGAAGTCCTCCTCCGTCGGCTGGAACTCCCCTCTGAGGTGGTTTCTGACGAGGTGTGATCACAAGCTGACTGCTGAAATGTGCTATAAATATCTCTCCTAATAATATTGGTAACTCTGAGGGTTTTTTCATTCGTTTCAGGATCATCTGGCAGATTATCACATTTCAGTCCCTTTATCTTAATGAGCTTAAAACTAAAACTATTACCTGACATTATATTATTATTGCCCCAAATAAATAAAAAATGCAATAAAGTATTATTTCTTATACTATAAAAAATAGTACTGACATTAAAGATGAGTTTATGGTCTACTGAGGTCTCACTAATTTTGTTTCATTTTCTATTTAGCCTTAAGAATAAAAATCTAATTTACAACACAACCTTCATACAGGGAACAGGGTTACATCACATAAAAACAGAAGAGGTTGTTAAAATCATCAACAATAAAAACTAAAATGAGTCAGACTTTATTCTCTAATTGTTTTGCAGCAGTTTTGGAGCCAGTGTAAGAAATAAGAGATTCGTTTCTTCAGATCTAGGTGGTTCTGGAGCTGTTTCCAAATATAAGAGGTGGACTATTTAAAGGTTTTTTAATCTAATTCATTATGAGCCCTTGGTGCATTCAAAAGGTGAACTCTTGAACTCATCTCAACGTGAACTATTACAACCAAACCCCAGAAAAGGCAGCATTTTCCAGTAAATAAACTGGTTCCATTCTTTGTAGCTGATAATTTACAGATACGTGACATTTATAGCTGAAACAGGGGGAAACAATACAGAAAGAAACAGAAAACAACTAACTGAAATCAAAAGTAAAATGTAAAGTAATGATGAGCAGGTACTGATAAACTACTGATAAACCCAAAAGTCAATGGAGATTTGTTGAAATGACTCTGCTCATGTAAAGAAAACGCTGCAGGGCGAGAAGTGATAATAAACAAGGTTTAAGACAGAAAGCTGACTGCATTAGACAAAAACTCACAGTAGATACAAACAGCTGATGCCACAGAGGAAACGCAAATAAAGAAAGAAGGTTCAATGATTAAAATACCAGTTTATGACATAGACACTTAAATAGCTGTGATTTAGAATAATAAAAGATTTACTCACAAGCCACAAGTGAAAACAATTAGAAGACAAACTGTAAATATTAAAAACTGTTGAATCTATTAAAACAATGAAATAAAAAGTAATAATATTAGAAAATACATTAGGGACATGTAGCAGCTTAAAGTGATATTTCAGATATTTTGAAGTGGAGTTCTGTGGAAATGTTTCGAACAATTAATATATAGTGCTTTGAATGGCCTCAGTTTAGAAAAACAGAGAGGTAAGTAAGCGAATGGCGCAGGCCG
Organism: Callopanchax toddi; assembly: GCA_006937965.1. Lineage (NCBI taxonomy): Eukaryota > Metazoa > Chordata > Actinopteri > Cyprinodontiformes > Nothobranchiidae > Callopanchax > Callopanchax toddi. The sequence goes on along the minus strand of SSNR01000020.1, from coordinate 1,272,226 downwards.
ACTGGGTGATTGAACTATTATGAGCCTGAAAGGACAGGGTACTGTCCAGAATTACACCAAGGCTCTTGCCCTGAGCCAGTCAGGCAGCTGAGGTATCTCACAGAGGAGCTCCCAGCCTTCCCCAGAGCAGATTAAGTGCTCATGAAGAAAACCAAGTTCTAAGTTCTGACATACGCTCAACGAAAGTGGTGGAAGGAGAGCAGACGGAGTGGAAGAAACATAAAGCTGAGTGTCGTCAGCATAGCAATGAAATTTAATGTCAAATTTCTGGAAAACAGAGGGGAGGAAATAAACAATGAAAAGAAGGGGGGCCCAGTACAGAGCCTTGGGGAACCCCAGGTAATCAGAGTCCTGTCAGAAAGATATGATTTGAACCACCAGAACAGATATTTTAATCTGACTGTCAGATTAAATTATGATTTTATCTAAATATTTTTTCCACAACAAAAAACATATTTTGTAAAAAAAAAAAAACAAAAAAAAAAAACAAGAAAATTCAAATTCACTTATTATAAAGATTATATTATAAATTATAAAGATTATATTATTGTTATTATATTATATTATAATTATAAAGATTTTAAGATTTGACCTCCTATAATAATGTTGTGGCTGAAAAAAGGAGATTAAATTAAACACTTCTCAGCAAAATAGTAAACTTTACAGTGTTTATTTACCTTTTAGCCCATCATTATATATTTTTTTTTCTTGCGTGTGATTTTAAATACAAACACTCATCCAGCCCAGAGATATGTTGGCCACGTGGTTTCTGTGTGTACGAAGGTTTAGGCAGGAAATCAGATTTCCACGCAGTGATACAGAAAATAAAAGCCTGATCTCGGTGTGACAGCTCTTCTGAGGGAGGCACCAGAACTTGCTGACAGACTGGGCTGACAGTTTTCTGTTCTTTTCATTCCTTTCTTTTACTGGGAGCACACAAAGCTCAGACAGTTTGTAGAAAAACACTCAGACATTTTCAGAGGCAAACAAAGCAAATATTTTGAACTGATGTGACAGTGTTTGGTTATGATGGTTGAATCGAACAGTTTAGTGAAGCTAATTAGATAGATGTCAAATGACAGGGAGGAAGAGAATCACTGAGTATTGTTTTGTGTTAAAAAACAACAAAGAAGGCGCTAATAAATATGCAGAAAGTGGAGAAGCATAGGTCGACAGGCTGTTGAATGTTTTGGCAGAGTCCCTGCTCGCCATCACTGGACATGTTGCTTTTCAAGCTGTTGAGTCTGCAGTGAGCCCATCTGTGCCGTTACCTCTTAGAGACCAGCGTTTTCCCACTTATTAAATCCTAAGTTTATAAAAAGGAATGAAGTTGACAGCCTTTATTAAACCTTGGAAGAAGAGGGCAGTCATCTGCATATTTAAGACTAAAAGCAGCGATTAGTAAATGGGCTAATTTGTGATTCAAACAGTCACCTGGGCCTTTCTGAATGAATATATGTATGGCAACTTGTTTCCAAGGTTACTAAAGGTTGAGCTTGTCCTGCACCACTGTAAATGTGACACTGCATCTGCACCTTTGCTGCAGACAGGAAGTGGTGTAGCTGTTTCATCTGGGCAAGCGTATGCCGCATCACGATCAGTCACATTTTCCATCCTGAGCAGATGAAATGAAAGAAAAAAAGAAAGAAGAAGCCTAACCACTTGACTGTTTCACATGAAGGTTTGACATTATCTACTACCAGATACACAAAGCCACAATCTGTCATGTTTTCCACAGACTGACATTTATAAAAAATAAAAAAAAAGAGAGAAAAGGTGGTTTCAGTCCACATGAAGATCTCACAAAGGGGAGCAACTGGTTGTAAAATGAGTTTTCTCATCCTGCTGAGTAGTCAGAATGAAATGATGAAAAGCTTTCATGGGCAGCAGTCGTTTTCAGATCCCCCTGTTTCCCTGACTCTAATGAAAATGGATGGAGGAGATTACTGATGCTTCTCTAAAGGTAACAGCAATGATCAAATGATTATTGGCAATAATCAATGTCTCACACTAACCTCAAAACCATCATACTATATCTATTATCGTTATTATTTATTTGACTAAGTTTAATGTTTTATAAGCTAAACTTACAGTACAGTCACTGACATCAAAAAAACAACTTGTTATAGAAACAGATAACTTGAACGGCTTTAGGATTAGGTCAAACAAACAAGTATTTGCAGTTGACCTGAAGTCTGCTCCATCATCACTATGTACGTCATCATAAATACAAAATCATTTACAGTATCTCTTGATCTCTGGCCTAAATTCCTTCTAGTTTTGTCATATAGATGATTCAATGCAGCTTTTTGTTTATCTTGAGCTGATTCACAACCTCTGATCAGGTCGTCAGCTCAACAAACATTATGGAACCGGCCACACTGGTCGAACTGGTTGAATTCACCCTGGTGCTCACTGCATCCACTGCTTTAATTATCAATAGATTGCAAATAATGCTCCTGCTTCACATTTAACCTCTCAATTTTCTATCCAAGACACCTGATCTAAAGTCATATTATCACCTGCTACAAAAAGGCATAAAGATTCTGCCTGTGTGTGAGTTTGTTTGTTTATAGTCAGGGGTGCATATAACTGGTGCACCAGTATGCATGCACACCACCAGATACCATGCGTGCGTACCAGAACTTACTGCACACCTTTGCGAACTGGCATGTTTGCAGTTTGAAACCAGTCAAAAGGCTTTAAACTTCCAGGTTTAAGACGGACAAAAAGCCAATTTATCTAGACTTAGCAAGCAACTAAATAGAGACATATTTATTTTCACCAGTGCAGAGTTTCCTATGAGGCTCAAAATGCTTCCATTTTCCCAGACTCTATCTCCCAAATAGTTTCTTTCAATTATGTCTGTTCTTATAATATTTCAGTACTGAGCACTGAGAGATGCTTAGCCAACTGTTGTTGTTGTTATTAACAAAAATATTAGACATAATCTCTGATTCACTATCATGTAACACTAAGCAGTGCAGTCATTTATTTACTCAAATACTATTAAACATGCTTCTTAACACCTTGCTTGTGTTTCAAACCAGCTATAATTGCTGCTTAAATTCAGTATTTACTGAGACACAATCCGTAAAATAATACGAGCAAAGAAATAAACATGACTTCTGAGTTTCATCTGTTGGCATGCTGTTTCTGTCACCCTTTGGTGAAACAAGAGTCACTGGGAGCTTTGATCAGCTGTGTCCATTTATAAATAACTGCACAGAAATCTAATAATAGAAGCAATAACACATGCCCCGCGTTGTTCCAGGTTGCCGGTGGGGATAAATGGAGTGCTGGGATATTTGGGGTTTGCAGCCAGCGAGACCCTTTAACACTGGTCTTGTCGTATTGGGGCTGTGCTGTCAGCCAACTTGGCACTTGTTTGACAGCCTTGCTGCCAAATACACCTACTTATTACTACTAATAATATTTCCTATCCCGTCCTGCACACAGGTCATTTGTGTTGTCTTACACAGGGGAGACTCTCTGTTTTCCTTCTTCACGCTCATGGCTGCACAGTGAGTTCGAGTATCATCACTTTACTGTTTAGAAGAGTTGTTTCTGCTTATGGAATAAAAGGTCATTTACTATTTTTATAAAATAAGGAAGAGAAAATCAACTTCTGTTGTCATAAAAGTGTGAATCAGAGCTAAATAAAAACCCATGATGCTTGGACAACATTTGTGATGTGATATCAACTAAACTCAGCTGACACAGCACCTTTAAATTTGTTTTTTTTATTTATTTTTTTATTTTTATTATTAAAGACAATCTGTTGGTTTTTTTTAATATTAAGCAATGTTTTGTCAAAAGCAGGAAACAGACCAAAAAGTTCCTTTTTCAAGTTTGTCTTTTTCAAACCGAAGCAGATTTGAGTTATAAATATAAAAAATAAAGAAGTACTTGGAATGTACAGTCCTACATCAAGGCCAATTTCCCATCATGCACTTTTTAAGAGAGTATTCTGGACCTGCACCATGTTTAATTTGGCTTCTTTCGTTGGCAATGCCAGTTTTCTCCAACCATATTAAATAAATTCAGCAAGGTTTGCATTAACTTGGTTATAAACAAATAAACAGCACTGAATACTTAAAGCAGCACAGACTGATTTACTTTTATGACTCCTTACACAAATACTGTAGATTTAAACAATGAGGAAGTACTAAAATATGTTATCATCAACTAAACAGCTCAAACCTGAGGGTCAGTCAGACCAATTTACACTGAACAAAAATAAAAACGCTTTTGTTTTTGCTCCCATTTTTCACAAACTGAACCTCAAAGATCTGAAACATTTTCTAGATACACAAAAGACCCATGACTCTCAAATATTGTTCACAAATTTGTCTAAATCACTTCTCTTTTGCCGAGATAATCCATCAGGTGTGGTATCAAGGTGCTGATTTGACAGCATAAATAAAAGCTCTTTACCTGATGACTTATGTTAAAACAAAGCAATTTCTCATGAGTAATAATCTGTGTATCAAACAAAACTCTAAACTTAGAAGTATTTCTCACTGGTGTGTGTGTGTGTCAATATTTTGAACATTAGATCGTGACTTAAACCAGTATTTTGAAACCTACAGGTTAAACTGTCCTTTAGTCTTTCTTGGTTCGTCCTTTGAACCCCATAATGTCAAGTGAGAGTATGATGATGATGATGATGATGATGATGAGAAATAACAATTAATATTCTGGTAAATTTAAACAGTGACTCAGCTATTATGAGCTTTTTTGTTTCAGGTAATGTAACTTTAAGAACTCATTGCATTCATGCCAGAGTTTCAAACCGATATATTGACTTTCAGTCAAATCTTGAAAAGAACATTTTGCTATCATTCAATATCTTGCACAATGTGTAAGGATTTGAGCATGTGTTGTGATGAGTCACATCTACCAACATATCAAAAGTTAGATCAATATCTGTCAATCTGATAGTTTTAGTTCATTTTGTGTTATCTTATGGCCTGGTTCACATGGCATGGTTTTAAAATTGTCTGAAGATTTTCAAAACATGAGAGTGCCCACACATGGCGATAAAAAACTCATGGATATAACAGTTTTGGTCCTGCAATGTGTGGTCACAAAACACACCACACATGGCAGGTATATCTAATAAGATTTTATTTAGACCCATTACAAAAATCCGGGCATGTTTAGATTGTTGGAAGGGGAGAATGGGGTCAAAAATCGGCACAGTTATCTTACCGTGTGAATCAGGCCCAAGTCAGTGGCTGTGGCAGCCATCTTGGATTAGGTTTCATAGCTGCCCATTATTGAAGATGTGAGAGTTTTATGAAAATCCACCAAGTGGTTAATGGAATATTTTCCTAACAGATAAACTGGGATAACTCAAATAGTTAATGGCAGAGTTTTATACAAAATATCTTGCATGAACAGAAACTACAACGAGAATGAGTCTCAGCTACATCCACAATAGATTTTGTAACCAAGAATCTGTAACATCCCCTAAAGTAGTTTATTCAACTGTACTGAGTATAATTATTACTAAAACTGAGGCAGTATACTTGAAGTTTACTCTTTATCAACTGTATTTTATATAATTAATAATGAAGTATAATTGGCTTATACTGAAAAGTGCAGAAAAGTCTAAGACTAATACTAAGACTTGCACTATACTAAAGCTTATGGTTGTACTTTGGTTTACTTTAAGTATACTTCAATAAACTAAATTGTGGACTAGAAGTATATACCTAGTATACTAGTAGTTTATAGATGAGTGTACTTATTGTATACTTGAAATTGTACTTTTGTAAACCTAATGACTTTTTAAAAATACTAAAAATATACTAAAATATGGACTATATAACTAGTAAAATGGCAGTAGTGTGTACTAGTGGTATACCAAAAGTATACTTCAATAAACTTAGACTAAAAGTATTTAACTGGTACATTGGCAGTATATAACAGTGTACTTGTTAAGACATTGACTGAGTTATAGCTGATTTTTGTGTTTGCTAACAGCTAGCTGTGGTGGCCATCTTGAATGGGGCTGATTTTAAAAGTTAATTGGTTTCTGGGAGTGTTATTAAAATGTATCCAGTGGTTTATGAGGTATTTTGTTAACACCACAGACAAAAGAACACCTACCTACACACACCTCTCACGTAATACATGCACAGATACTGGCAAAGCATTAGTGCTACCTTTTGCTCTTTGGTGGCAGGTGAAAGGTGATACAAACTCATCAAGCAGTTTTATGTGGTTACATTCTAAAAACATTTTTCTTATCTGATTTACTATTTTGATATTTAGGTCAAATTTGTGAATTACGTGCGACTAAACTGCTTTTACTTTCTGTTTTAATGCCAAATTGCGTCTCCATCTTATGATAACGAGTTTTACGAGCTGCACCTGAAGGCAACACGTCTTCGTCGAGCTTCCTGGAGAGATTTTTTGATTGGCTGCCAGTGACATCATCCCTCCTCGTGCTCGGAGCTGGAGGCTGTTCAAACGGCAGCCCCCCTCCCTCGTCGGCTCTTCCAGACTCCTCCCACCACGGGGCCGGGTCTCACTGTACGCAGAGGGTCGCTTTTAATATTAATGAAGCCGCGCATTGGCTCCGAGTCGCGTCAATTCCTCTGCGCGACTTCTGTAGGCTGGCAGACTTCCTTCAATATTCTATCTGAGGGGTAGCAGGGTAAAAGTACTAAAAAATGTTGCCGATACACAACACTGGGACGGACTGAATGGAGGCAACGCTGTCAGCTGTCAGGGGAGATCATAAATCCGTCTGCAGCCAGGAGTGACACTCACCGGTAAGCGCAAATACAAGTTACCAGTATTAAAAGTTGTTATTTTAAAGCAGTCAGGTTGCGTTTATGAATATTGAAAGAGCAAAATGCCGCAACCATGAGTGTTTTATTATACGTTCTTATATGTTTTATTTGGCTTATATGGATAAAGTTCATATCCTTGCCTTTTAAATCAGCCATCGTCTGTTTATGTTCTATTCCTTTAACTCATGCTGCTGTGAAATTGGTTTTCCTCCAGTCTGCAGCTCATCTGATCAGTTGTTCTCCGCCTGAAAAGCCATATCATATTCTCGGCACGTTCCCATGCCGGTTTCTTCAATGAATTTGGCCATGAATGATCTCCGCTGTTCTGCTGAAGCTGCACGGAGCTGAAAGGACGGCGGCCGGGACAGACGGCGGGCATTTTTATTTACATAATACACACAAAAAACGCCATTAAATCCCTCTGTGCAAATGACATTAAAACCTTTCTGTTTTTAATACCCTGACTTTCCATTTGGGTGAGACACTAAACTGCGGCGTGGCGTTTTGATGCAGCATTTTCTCTCTCCCCCCCCCCCCCCCCCCCCCCCCCCCCCCCCCCCCCTCTCTCTCTTTCTTAAAGATTTGGATCAGACACAGCAGAGTTGGGATGAAAAATTCATCACACACACATGTACAGTATCTGGAGGATGATTCATAATAATTACTCTCCCAGTTATTCGGTTACAGGACACTGATGATTTCAGTGTTTATTATTAGTGGTCATGTATGTCACTCCTAAATTTTCCCACCAGCCTGGGTGTAGCCCTGCAGGTGTTGACAGTTCTAATATTTGGCTTCAGTCGTCCTCTTCTTGTGTGCACGTTGATCCAGCAGACTGTTTGAGCTCTCTGCACAGCCGTGATCACAGCACATGCTTTTTCTTTCCTCCCAAACTGTTTTCATGTTTTCTTTCTCTGTCTTCACAGAGCAGCTTGTTGAGTTCTCCCTAAGCGTCCAGCCCTCGGCCTCCCCATGCCTCCATCTCCCCTTGACGACAGAATTGTGGTGGCGCTGCCAAGGCCAATCCGACCTCAGGAACTCCAACTGCGCCTGGACACCAGCTACCTGGACTCCATCACTACCACCAGCAGCAGCAACACAGTCATCAGCACCACCGTGGTGAAGATCCGGGCGACGGCCAATCTTGTAACGTATATGCCCTCATCCAAGGGCTCCACGCGCTCATTGTCGTGTGGATGCAGCAGTGCCAGCTGCTGTTCTGTGACTACCTATGAGAAGGACAGCCAGAGCCTCAGCCACAGCCAGGTGAGCGCCAGCAGCCCCAATCTCAGCTATGCTGGCCCCCCCACTCCTATGGTCAGCAACCATGAAGCACTTAGTGCCCCCAGTCTTGCCCCTGGCACGCCGAAGGCCCTGTCCACCCTTAGGGTCATCCACCCCCATGAGCTGGCCAAGCGGATGACCTGCTGCCCGTTGGGCCACCCCGTGGGGCCCGTGCCGGTCATCATTGACTGCAGGCCCTTCATGGAGTACAACAAGAGCCACATCCGTGGGGCTGTGCACATCAACTGCTCTGACAAGATCAGCCGGCGGCGGCTGCAGCAAGGCAAGATCACTGTGCTGGACCTCATCTCCTGTCGCGAGGGGAAGGACTCTTTTAAGGGCATATTTTCCAAAGACATTGTCGTTTACGATGAGAATACCACTGACCCCAGCCGGCTGACTTCCTCACAGCCTCTGCATGTGGTCCTGGAATCCCTGAGGAGGGAGGGCAAGGACCCCATAATCCTCAAAGGTAACTGAAACAAGAATGTTTTTAAATAAAGAAATCTTAAGTTTATGAAACGGGCTAAAAACACAATTTTAAAAGCTTTAATTTAATTCTAAAGAGGCCAAACTTCTTCATAGACTTGGCAGCAGTGACATAAAGGTTGAAGATTTATGGTTTTATAAACTGATAAAAGTCAAAGTGTGCAGAGTTCAGTACTATGTTGTTCAGCATACTTCCTTTAGTTGTTGTTTTAATCATGAGGTCTGTTTATCAGACCACAAACCAAACCAATGTTTAAACTCATCCCCTGAAAAATAAGTCACCTTCTTCCTATATGACACACATTAAGTGTTTAGCAAAGACTGAGTAGCAGCTGTTAGTAAATACGACTGTAGTCTGTTGAGATTCTTGGGTCGCTGCCATGTTTTCCATCTTTGGTTTGCGTGTTTGAAGCTGGAGCGGCGTGTTGTGTTCGGGGGTTGGTCGGATCAGAGCACCTTGATCCCTTCTCTTCTCTTCACGTCTGTTCTCCCCTTCTTTCGTTCGTTCTCCCTCCGGCCTTCCTGTGGGCTTTGATGAACGAGGCTTCTCTCCAGTTTCTCATCCTGTCCTGGTGTTTGTCTGAAGCTTGACTCAGTAGGAGGAACAGCCAGACTTTCTTACTCTTTCTTCATAAAAACAAAAAAACCTTAAAAAACAAGCTGTTCTTTTTGCAGAATGCATTTAAGGCTCAAGCTCAGATTTACATAACAAATTCGTACATTTCTTCACATTTACATACTATTTCAACAATATTTTTACACTAAATAATACTTCAAATCTCACAATTTCATCTTTTTCTCATTTATTTTCTTATCTGAGCTTTCTAAACACAAAGAACATAGCAAGATTTTATAAAATGTAGTAAAAGTGACATATCTGGAGCATGCCTTTATGACTGCTGCTGAATAATTTACACACTCTCCATTATTTGCTCAGTTACCAGCACACAGAAGTCAGGATTTACTGTAAATATAAGAAGATGAAGAGATACTGTTCCATAAACACTTCGTCGCTGCCCTGCTGCAGCCAAGAGCGGCGATGGTTTATATTTCATCCAGCCGAGTCGTCGGCGCCTTAGTAGTTTGGACAGATTTTTGGGTGAAAACAGCAGGCCGTGGTGGGAGCAGACTGAGTTTCTAAACAGGAGTCAGGACGGTGGCGTCTCGAGTTTTCTTTTTTGAGACGATGACAGCTGATCACACTCAACAGATTTCATCTAAAGGCAATGAACTTCTCCTAGGAGTTCCGAGAACAGCTTATTGAAAAAAAAAAAAAAAAAAAAAAAAAAAAAAAAAAAAAA
>SSNR01000020.1:1168241-1262336 GCA_006937965.1 Callopanchax toddi | reverse complement strand
AAAAAAAAAAAAAAAAAAAAAAAAGCCACACAACTGATTTGGTTTGGATCAAAGCAAAATGTTCAGCTAGAAAACCAGTTTTCACTGTAGAGCTTGTTCTGTGTTAGAGCTAACCAAATCACGTTCCCAATATAGAATAGGTAATAAGTAAGGACTTGTTTACTGGTAGGAGCACGTGTTTGAATCAGGTATAGGAAAGTAAACTACAGCTGTAGTTAAAATATGCTTGAGGTTAACAGTTTTTTTTATATATTTTGTTCTTTTTCTTGCTAGGTTCATTAAAGTGATAATATGCAACTTTTTCATATTTTTAAATCTTTTCCTTGAGCCAGTCTGTGCTAATCTGACCCTTTACAGAGTTAATGAAAAGTCACTTAGCCCCATCTGGTGATTAGATCCGGAATACCACGATTGCAAGATCTCCGTCGCCGTCACGGTACCCAGGAAGTCACGTGTCTCACGAGGGTTAGGCTAACCCAAAGTGGCTAGCTGTTATGCTAGTGCTGGAGTGTTTTTAGCTCATGATTCCTGATTTTTTTCAATCTCTCCCTGCTTGAACACAGCTGGTTTCTTTGAAAGAGTAAATATCCGCTCCTGTAGAAAGCTATGAAGGCTGAGGAGACATTTCAACAGGTAGATATCGGCGTTTAGAAGCTGAAACGATGTGGTAACTTTTTAATGCAGTAATTTAAAACGGACACCAGAGGGCGCCCAAAACAAGCAAAACTGCATATTATTGCTTTAAAGGTTGACCATTTAAAAAAAAAATCTTGTGATGTCAACATGCACTGTTACTCCTACAGGTAGATTTATGGTACTTTTTCCCTTCAGGCCACAGCCTCGTGTTGTTGAAGATAATTAAGTTAAAAAAAAGAGTATGTAATTGCTTTAATAATTAGTTATTTTGACTGCATTTTTAAATATTATAGACATTGTGTTAAAACATGCTGCTTTGGTTGGAGCATCGATCATAAGGCTTCACAAAAAGACCAAAACCCGACTCACTAAAAGCCATTAAAATTGTAAAAAGTAAATACAAATCCAGCATCTTTCTAATTGGACCATTTAAAGTCTCAAGAGCCTGCTAGTTCTAGACCATCAGCGTATATTGAGTTAGACTTCTGTTGTTGAACAGTAAAGCTAAACTCATGTATAGGTAGGTACTGGTTTGTTCTTTGGATTCTGAACATTGGGGATGCGGAGCTGAAAGCCCCACTTTCTAACCTAACGAAAGAAGAAACTTTATCTATTTGAGTGAAAATTCCTTTTTCCTCCAACGTCTTTCTGAGTTTGGTCACAGCTCCTGTAAACACTTCCCTATTTTTTGTTACCAGAGTGTAATTATAACATCCCGTTTTCTTTGGTCGTGTTAAGGTCATGCATTACCGGTTTACAATCCGGTCGTTAGGACGTGAGATTCCCACCTGCTTCTCACCACTGGGATGACCTCACGCGGCGTGATGTCAGCTCTTGTATTGTGAGTTTGTTAACTGACACTCGACTCGAACGCTGAAGGGAAACGTTGGCATCACAGTTACAAACAGGTGTTATTTGAAGAAGTGTGACTTGGTGTGTGTGTTTGTCAACAGGACACCAGGTAAACACACGTACCTGTGTGTTTTTGTAATCGGAACCAACTGTCCAACCACGTTTCTCTGGTTCATTTGGACAGACTGTGAAGATCCCTCCGTATTAACTCATATACAAATGGATGCATTCAAATCAGAAACAAATGCATTAGTGTAGCGAGGTGATTGGATGCTGGTCTAATGTCAGAAGGCTTCAGCCGGCTGCTTTTATCAGATGCTTATGCAAACTTCAGCTGTCCCACTCAGCCGTAACATTTGCCATGTGGCGCTCAGAAGCGTGACTGCGTGTATTTTTAGCATGGACGGTTTCTGTGGGATTTAAACCTTTAACCTTTGCTCCGCCCACTCAGAGCAAAGAGGTCAAGTTTAAATATAAACAGGGTGTAAAAAAAGATGCTCATGCATCTGAGTTTTGTAAAGCTCTCACCTCCTGATCCAGGTTTCCCTGTGAGAACTGTAATTAAAGGCAAGCGAAATCTATTTTTCATTTCAGGTTAAGCTTAAAATTCACTGCTTTCAAAACTTGTAATAATATTTTTTAAAACCCTTAAATTTTCTCCAAAAATGATCCAACTTGAACTTTTCTTCTAGTCTAAAACTGAACAGCTAGTTCAAATGAGCAGACTAGCTCTGATGTGCTGATCACCTGTAAGGTTTAAGGTTAAATACATCCCTGCTGCCCAGCTCTTTAGTTTATAAAAACCAAACAAAACGTGTGTTCACCCAAGTTCACTCTCTTTTCTGTTTTATTTACTCTACAGGAGGCCTTAGCTTTTTCAGGCAGAGCCATGAAAACCTGTGCGAGCACTCACTGCACCTTCACGAGGGCTTAGACATGGGCGCATCCGCCGGCCTGACGGGGCCTCTACCTCACTCCCTGCCCTCCACCCCGGACATCGAGAACGCAGAGCTGACGCCGATCCTGCCCTTCCTCTATCTGGGGAACGAGCACGACGCTCAGGACATCACCCTGCTGCAGCGCCTGAACATCGGCTACATCCTGAACGTCACCACCCACCTGCCGCTCTACCACTATGACGTGGGCCTCTTCAGCTACAAGCGCCTGCCCGCCACCGACAGCAACAAGCAGAACCTGCGCCAATACTTTGAGGAGGCATTTGAATTCATCGGTAGGAGAACTGACATGTAATGTCTAAACAAACTAAATTACAAGTAAAACCCATTCATGAAATATTCTACTGAGCTAAATGTGCATGAACAAAAGCAGCAAAAGGCAGGTTGTATAACAAAGTAAATTATATTTTAGAACTCATTGAATTATTTATACGTGGACATCTAAATGTCACGGAGGAGGTAAATAATCCCTCTAAACACATGCTTTTCTCCTGAGTTACAGAGATGAATCATAATTGCAGCAACACCAATTTGCAAAGTGAAAAAGTGTCACAGCCGATCAATTAAACAGCCTGTACAACACAAAGATTATCCACTGAATTTCCACTTCAGAAAAGATGGTTCTGCTTCTACTTTTTCCTATAATTTGTTTTGCTGCACCATTAAAACCTCAACGGTAGATATGTTTTCAGAAGAAATACCGGACAGACGATCTGTATGTAGGTCACAAAATAACTGTTGACTTTTAGTTCACTAAAAATCTGCTTGGTTCCTTTTTCTTATTAGCTGGTTCCCTAATCATCCCTAATGAATAATAATAAAATATATATGAGTCATGGGAGAATATTTTTAAAACCAAAGAAGCATTTATGCATTTTTAAATGTTATTTGTTTTCGTTTAAGCAAAAGCTTTTACGTTTTTTTTTACAAAACTGATCAAGTATTTTTGGGTAGTTTGAGACATGTTGCAATAAGAAAAATCCTATAAGAACTGAACTCAACACTAAGTTGTTTAATAAAAAGAGATTCTTGGTGTCAGTTAAATCTGGTGAATTTATAGACTATAGCTTTGTGTTCTTGAATTTTTAAATGTCAGTGAGTACTGAGCATGGGGTTTTTCATGTAATCAAAAGCTATTTCTATCTTCTTGATGTGTATAAAAGGTCAAACCTTTTCTGTGCAGAACTTTAACCATAATAGAAGCGAGTGTTCTGGATTAGCAGGTCCAACACAGACAGGAAGTAGGGATATTTCACCATGTGGGATGACAGACCTTCCTCATTGGAAACAAAACATCTACCATGTTGTGTTTTGATTGTTTTCTTGTTCCTTTCTGCAGAGGAAGCACACCAAGCAGGTAGGGCCCTCCTGCTCCACTGCCAGGCAGGCGTGTCGCGCTCAGCCACCATCGTGATCGCCTACCTGATGAAGCACAGCTGGATGACCATGACGGACGCCTACAAGTTTGTCAAAACTAAGCGGCCCATCATCTCCCCGAACCTCAACTTCATGGGCCAGCTGCTGGAGTTCGAGGAGGACCTCAACAATGGAATAACGCCACGAATCCTCACGCCAAAGCTGATCGGTCTGGAAACCGTCGTCTAAATGAACCGCTTGGCTGCCTAGCCGGTTTGAGTGAAACAAAGAGCTGAGATGTTGTCTGGACTCTCCTTTTCCTGGACTTTCTTCAGATCAGGACCTCCGTGGGATGGATGAAGAAGAAATGCCAAAATATCTTACAGTCCAGACCCACAGTCTGGAGGAGAAGATGAGAAGAAAACTGATATTTTTTGTGCTTGAGGAAGCGATTTACAACTCTTAAAGTTCATACTGTGGATCACAGTTTATGTTTGCAGACTCAGGCAGGGCTGGCCACAGTGGTGCCTGTCTAAATTAAACAGAAAAACAAAAAGATAAGGACTTGTTTGGTGTGTTAATCTTCTTGTTCTATTTTTCTACAGGGGGTTTACGGGGATGACCACGACGAGCCCACAGCGGCTTACTGTGCAATAATTTCAGTGGAATGCAACTGATCTTATATGTGTATATATTGGTAATAATGAAAACATTTCCAGCTTTTTGCTGAGGAACCATTTTAATGTAATTACTGTTCAGCTCTATATGTTGATGGTGCATACAGTCAAGCTGTAATATTTGATGCAGATCTGTATGAGAATCAGATAAAGAAAAAAGAGGGTTTTACTTTAAGTGCGGCTTATGGGATATTTTTCTTCTTTCCTTCATATTTTATTTGTTCACTTCAGCGTCATGGTTCTGCCATTCCTGCATCCACATGTATTTTTAGCAATACACATATTACCAGGCGGCCATAAGAGCTATCTTCATGCATGGCTGCTGGCAGAGGGACGAACACTGAAATAATTGTTGAATATTGTAAAACAGGGCTACTGGTTGATGTTTAATGTAACACAAGGGAGGGTTTTCACTGCCTGCTTCTGTCTTCTCTGTTTGTTTTTGCTCCACTTCACCCATTAGCCGGCTGTTGCACTGTACTGTCCGTGTTCACTTACATTTGATGTTCCTGGCAATGCCCGACTTTCTAAGCAATTATTTAGCCAGTACTAAGGTAGCAGAAGTTGAAGTTTTTACATGAAACAAACATTTATGTCCTCTTATGGGTTACAGATTAGTGTGGCAGCAGTGGTACACTCCAGCAGCGTGATCTTTCTTTGATTTTTTTTTTTCTCCAGCTCTCTGTTGCTGACCCTTCTACCTTTCATTTAGTGGGCAATCACTGCTGTCACGGCTTCAGTGCCTCAATCAATGCCTTAACTCATGTGTCACTCATTTGGTACTCCATCAAACAAATACACGTCTTATCAAGGTCGATATTTAAACACCAGACTAAAACTACCCTCATAATTCTACAGATTTATCACAAAAAATGTATTCTGTCATTTCTGATTAACATACACTCTAACAGAGCTGCATTTCAAAGCATGAAACTGTAAGAACATCATTATATAACCCTGATCAGAGGTTGAAAAGGAGCTCATCATAACCTGTAAACTAAACGGTGCTTACCTTAAGCACACAGAAAGTTTACAGTTGTTTCTCCAATACTCAACTTTGACCCTTATTACAACAGATATCTATATATAGGGTTATTTTGGGCTAATGTCAATTTTAGGTGAGTGAAAGTTAGTTAATTAAAAAAATGATAATTATGAAAAAAGAAATTATATGTTAGAATTGTTTAGTGACTTTGTATCAAACTCTAGGCTCTTTATGGGCCAGAGACAAGTTGCAAAAAGTATTTGTGACATTTTCAAAAATGTCCTAAAGGATTCTTGAGTGGATGGAATTTTAAACATGTCTAAAGAATTTGCACAACCAAATTTTCTGTTATAGTCGTAGAGGTGTTACAGGTTTCTGTCTCGAACTGTTCTCAATGTAATTTTTGCGAGAAAGTGTGACAAATGTGAGAAAACTATCCAACTAAGTTGTGATTAAGGACAAAAAGAAGAATCTGGCATTTCGGACATCAAAACTTGCTCATATAAAATGGATACATTGAAAACAGATTAAGACACATTGAGACTAAATTGCAACATGAATTTTATCTCCAACTAGTTGCGAAGATGCCACTTTACTCCACACTATCTGCTCTGTTGTGAAGAAGAATGGCTGCAAACGGCAGTGTGTTTTCATCACTGCTCAAAAAGCTATCGGTAAATTGCGTCACTATGTTCGTAACATTTGCTACTAATGTGCATCGTACGATTTGTTGAAGATTCCAGACTAGATTTTAAACATTCAAATGTCACACCAGTGACTACATCAGTTGTAACAATCAAAAAAGAAAAAGAAAAACCTATTTCAGCCATGACTTTAAGACTTTTCCTGCCTGTATGTAGAATAAAGCATCTAATGTAAGTTTATTTTATTACTTTAAAACTATAAGCATAGCCAAAAAAGAAATAACAAAATATTTAACCACTTTTAAGAATAGTGTTCCTTTCTGACAATTTTGTCTTTGAAATAGATGAAACATAAAGTTTAAACCTCCAAACTATTTGATAAAATTGGGTTTGATTGTCTAAAGCCAAAACAAAGTTAAGTATTTGATGATTTTACCAAAGCAGCCTCTTCACAAATGATCCCAAACAAGGTTTATGTTCTTTCTGTTCCTCTGGTTTCTGTTCAGGCATAAAACGAAGCACAGGGCTAACAGTAACTTTGTCAAGGTGCCAAAACCATCATCTGTTTTACAATACACCCACAGAAAATCATTACATCATTAAAAACCAACCCAAAAGTTTAAAAATACCAGTTTCTGTTAGAAAGATGAAAAAAGAGAATGCATACACAGCGTGTGCTCAGGAAGGCTTCACCACACATCCACAGCACTAGGGTGGGAAAAAGGACCCTAGTGAAAATTCATGCTATGCAAAACGAAATTGTAACAGGATTACTAGAGTCTCTAGACTTTCTGAAAAAAAAATCTACTTTTTAGTTGCTGTCATCACAACAGGTGCTTCATAATATATCTGCTTCATACAGTATCTAATGAATCTTTGCAGCTTTTCATTAAGAATTTTGCAAAATAAAAAATAAAGTACTTATTATCTGAGCCATTGTTACATTAGAATACATTATTTTCTTTCAACTGCTGGTCCCTGCAATCGGTGACACGTGGCTTTTTGTTTTTTTAAATTTTCAAATGAAATATGTGCGTGATGGAAGTTTGGAGTGGAAGCATGCTGTGTGCTCCTGGTCTGAGAGGGACACCGGCGGTCATTATGGTGCTGTCCGTCTTTCTTACACAGCTTTTTCTGTACAGGTCATATCCTGACCGACAGCTCCAAATGAAAAGATCTTATTTATTCAGAACCACGTTTCTGGATGCGAGCAGAACCAAGCTGTCGGGTTCGATGTGCACTCTTTACGACTAGACTTGTTTAAGAGTCTCCGCTCTGGGCACGGAGGCTCCGGTGAAATTTGGGCTTTGCTCTACAAGTCTCTGTATATTTCTTTGTGTCTGTAGTCAAAAGTCAAGTATTTACAGTATATAAATATATATCTATTTTCTTTGTATGCATATATTCATTACTATTTTTGCACTGACCTACTGAGAGATGGATTTATTTTTATTTTTCCACAAAAGGGTGCTACTATACTGGAGGCCTTCTCCCACACCTTTTGCATGACTTGCTCAAAATTCCTCAACTGGTCTGTCATCTCTCTTCTTCTTCTCGAGTACTTTATGAACTGTTGCAACTGAAGCACTGTAATTTTGTAATTCTTACTTGTGAGCTTTGAAATAAAGAGGGAGGCTTTAAGTTTGCGTTGGTGTCCTCAGAGGATTATTTTCCGGTTATTTTCCTTCCTTAATTATTCACTCACTTGTTTCCAGTTTGGTTTATTGAAGCACATGAAAGTGATTTCAAAAGACTGTTTGCAGTGATGAATCTGCTGAAAATTACCACCTGACTCTGCAGTTTTTCCTCAACATTTTATTATCTTTTAGCTCGCTGTTTTTATGATCCGGTTTTGATTCATCTACTCTCCTCACAGCGACATTTACAGCCTCAACATGCATCAATTAAGAGCTCAAAATCTCTCTGTACTAGCTGCCTAACATTACATAAAATATATCAAGATCTAGATATTTTACCTATATTTACTGTAAAGAAAGACATTCCACGCATTGTGAAGTGTTTCTGTGCAAAACTCGTCATCAATCACTAACTTCCTCATAGCTTCTAGAATAGCGCTGCAGGTGGCAGCTTGTTGCAGCAGCTTGTTGCAGTAGCTCTGCTTTATTACTGACTTTTGTTTGGGGAATTTTTCTTCTTAATGTTTCTGATTGAAATTGTTGCTTTTTGTGTGCTGCTTGTAGGAGTTTTGCTGTTATTTTCCCACTCTTTTGGCCATTTGTTGTGATGCGTAGCCATAACGAGATTTGTTTACAAAAGGGAGCAGCTAATCGACATCTCAAAAGCTGTATTAATATTCAAACTGTGACCCAAAATCTAAGACAAGGTCAAGAGAAAGAGACGTGGAAGTTGAGCAGGAGCAAAGCGGAGAGAGGAAGAGAAAATCTCAACCATCACTTCATATTGGTGAGGTCTCATGAATACGATGGACGAGCTCCAAGCACTTGGCAGGATCATAATCAAACTCTAACATCTCTGTTCGGCTTTCAGATGACATTAGCAGACAGAGATTTGAAGTGGAGCAGGAAAAGCAAAGGAGTTGGATTAATAGTGTCAACAGCAGATGGTGTAATCCAGGACATGCTGCGAAATACCTTCTCTGTATCCATATTAACTACCAAGGGAGTTTACCAGCGGTGTCTTGGTAGCAGTACACAATCCACCATCAGCTGCTGCTGATTCTGCATATGATGTCATCAGCTCAGTTGCTGCCAAGCTACAGACACAACACCCCAATGCATCGAGATTTTAAGTACGTATGTCAATCACTCCACCAGAGATACGCTAATGGAAGGGATGCATACTGCTAAGACCTGCTCTTGGGAAAGCGATAATTTTGTCTTCCTCTGTGTAAAAACCACTTCTCAAAAGGGAACCTGTGACCAAAAGAACAGACCTTCCACTCTTTCTTGACCCACAGCTTTCCTGTCACACCTCAACTGCTGCATCTTTCACTCCAGTCTTGAATCCTGCAGCTCTATTGCTGTCATCAACCACATCAGGAGATGCTGGTGCTCGCCTCACCTTAACCCCTGCCCGTCTGTCTCTAGAGGTCAGGCGAAGAGGCAGCTGGAAAGACTAAACCAGGACAAGGCTGCAGATCCAGATGTGTCAGCCCCAGAGTCCTCAGGGCCTGTGCAGACCAGCTATGTGGGATTCTGCAGCACCTCTTCAACCTTAGACTGACCCACTAGAAGGTTCCAGTGCTGTGGAAGACACCCTGCCTTGTTCAAGTACCCAAGAAATCTCATCCATCTGTCCTCAACCACTATACAGTAGACCTGTTGCCCTAATGTCACACATCATCAAAGTCCTCCAGAGACTGTTATTAGCCCACAATTATAAACTAATTGGTTTTAAACTAAGTAAACACTGAAATTCTGCAAACATTCTGATATAAAAAAGGCAAAATTAGGGAAAGAAATCAAACATTCACAAGTTTTAAGATAAATAAGCAAAAAGCAACAAGCTCAGCATCTCTTCATTAACAACAAAACAGTCTTTGCTGTGTGTATTTTAAGAGGCAGCCCCTGCCAGTCTCTTGACATTTGATCATCCAGAGTACACATCCAAAGTTGTTAATTATCTGCACTTGCCTCCATTCAGCCATGTGTCACATAGCGACATTAGTTACGAGCCTATATTTACTCTACCTCTGCAGACGTCTGCTGCCTCACGGCCGGTGGGGAGTGAGTGTTTGTGGGGGGCAGCCTGAGGGTCAAGATCTCTCCATAGGAACAAGTACAAAAATAGGTTTTAGCGTTGTTTCTAATTACAAGCGATGAGTGCCTCCCGCCTCATTAATCCTTTCCTATCAGCACTTGGGCTGGCTGGCAGGACCAGAATAGCCTTGATCTTTGTGCTGCTGCACACTGCTCTCCAGCCAGCTCTGCATGGACGTATTAGGCAAAAAAAGAGGGCCTGAGAGGAGGATCTACCTTTTTCTACACATGCAAACACACACATTCAAGTGAGTGCATGCTTCTCAGTCAGAGGAGGTGGTGAAATAAAGCAGAAAGGATCTCTAACCCTGAAGACTGCTGCGCTGGTCACATTTGAGCTTTTCTACATGACGTCCCAACAGACTTAAATAAATACGACCGGCATCAAAAATGCCTCTCGTGTTGAGGAAAATAAAAAAAGAAAAAGAAGTTAAAAGAAGAAGAGCTGAGTTATTAATGATTTGGTTTAAGAATTCTGATTTTGCCACCTTCTCTTCTTTTACCGTTGTTTATTTTCCTTTTCAATCAATAAGCGTCCGTGTGATGCAGGCTGCACAATTTTCAGCTCACTAAAGTTGAATTTTTGTCAAATCTGAAGTTGTTTTAGTTGCATTTTAAATAAAAATACTTCATCTTGCCCCTGTGAGTCTTATAAAGTGCACTTTAGTGTTGGTAAGTACACATCAGCTACCCTAAAAATAAAATATACCGGTATATACATTTGTAAAAATGATAACAGTGGGTTTGACTAGCCGAACAAATGACTAGCCATTAAGCTGATATTGTCTGATTCTCCTGTTGACTTTTTGGTGCATCCCTACAATTAAATATGCCATATATGTCTTGATGTGTGATTCTATTTGACCACACCGTCTCTGTGATGTGGACTGGTTTGGAGAAGCCGTCCCACTCACTGTGATGCTCTTGTGCTGTAAATATCTACTGGCCTGTGGTTTTTTGCAGTCAGCTCTTAGTTCCTATGCATCAATTCTGCATCATAGATGAAGATACAAACTGGAGCGTGAGACAGGGACAAGGTAAAAGATGGAGTGAGATGAAGCACAAGTCACAGAGCACATCAAAAAAAGATTGCAAGCATTTCCTTGGGTTGGCATAGTGAACATGGAGATGTCTCTGCAAATTAGAGGATGTAAATAGGGAAGAGATAGATAAGCAAGGACAACATCAATGAAGAAAAATGGTTTTCTGCAAGATTAAAATGATACTGAACAATGGCAGTCGCTGTGCACGTAGAAAAGAAATACTGAGTCTGCAGGACTCTGCAGAGTGAAGGGAGATTAATCTGTTCATGTGCCTGTCGTGTGTTGTTAGACACACACTGACCACCGCACAAGAAACAGGTCAGCACTCAGTGTGGTGACACAACACCATATGCTGTACAGTTTGTGTTTGGAGTACTCCAATGAAGACAATAACATTTCTCATTCCGAAGAAGAAAAAGAAAAGGAGGCAGATTTTAAAAATCAAAGTTCAGAGAAATAAACTGAAATGTCAAGTAAAGTTTAAAAAAAAGTAAAGAAATAAGTCTAAATTATTCTGTCAAAATCAAAATGTTGCTGCAGGAGTAATGATCTCATCTTGGACTGATTCAAAATTCCTGGTTTTGTTACCTTTAGGTTTAGCTCACAGATAACTCCTGGTTATATAAACAACCAATAAACACTTTTGGGTTGGAGTTTGTCTTCTTGGACGTAGATATCTGAACATTTTCTCAACATTTTGACATTTCAGTTTAAACATGGAAACATATCTTTACAGTTCTTCTTATTTTATTCTGAGTAACTCTAATGAATGCAGTAATCTCTGCCTTTACTGACCAAAAACACGACTTACTGTGTTTTAATCATGGTGTTTTTTAAGCATCACATATGTACTGCATTGAGACAAATTAGTTTTTAAAGCAGGATAGACCTAGTCAGCTAGTTAGACTAGAAAAAATTTAGAAAGAGTGTAGCTAGCAGTATGTTTTAGTAACTAAACACACAGCAACAACATTACACACATTTTAAACATAGTTAATGCTAGCTAGCGGATACTAATCACTATTAGTGCCACCTAGCTAGCACCATAGATATCATATAAACAGGCTGTGTGCCAATGGAATGCGACGTAGCAACAATGGCGGCCATCTTACCACAGACTCCTTCCGTAAAATAACTGAATTAGCTCAAAAAAAATTTTTTTTGATTGAACCCAGATATAATACATGACATATCCTAACCAACACATGTAAAATATATGTAAACATTTTGCAAATTTAAAAAAAATTGAGTCTTTTTTAGTGTGGTGCAACAAAAGTTTTATAGTTAAATAGTATTTATTTATTTATTTATTTATTTTAATTCTACCACATCTGTGGGCTGTTACCTCATCAAGCACATACAGTAAAAGCCCTGAGGTTGATTCCAGTTAAGACGTTTGTATTTGGAGTCTGTTACCATGAAGCCATGCTGTAAAAATGCAGCCAAACAAGCTCCACGCAGATGAACCATCTCTACGCCACTAAAACAAATAAAATGGTACATAAAACTCATCAAAGAGAAATGAATCAACAAGTTTGTAGGAGAATCAACACAACACATCAAAAGACCTGGAAATTCATAGGAAGAAGAGGTTATGGTGGATCAGAAGATTCTTATTTTGGACTTGTCAATAATGAATGGAATGCAGTCAGTCAATAATTTTCCATGACATGAAATGTTATTCGTTTTAAAGTCTATTAATAGAATTAAAGAAGTAAAGAAGGAAGAGCGAGAATATCAGAAAGCTCCGAGCTTTTAGTCATGTCATGTTCTTCTGGTTCTACTGATGATGTTTCATGTTATGATTTTATGTCCAAAGTCAAGTTCAATAATCATTTATGTTTAAAACTGACAGTTGACATCAGAAATACATCAAATAAAATTACATCTTTTTCTCATTGAAGACTTCATGTGGGGATCTCTGGAACAGTTTTAGACTGGTTCAGATCGTACCTCTCAAACAGAAGTTTCAGTGTCCATATAAACCATATCATGTCAGATCTGTTTTGTGGGGTACCCCAAGGCTCTAATTTGGGTCCACTCACGTTTTTACTGTATGTACACCCTCTTGGACAGGTCATTAATACATTTCATAATGTCTCCCACTACCTTATGCAAATGACATTCAACTGTACTGCTCCTTTAAAGATTCAGAGTTTTATGACTGTATGAACTACTTGAGTGCCTGTCAGCAAATAACCGGTTAGAAAATAACTTCCTTCAATTAAGCTAAAAGGCTGCATGGTGGCGCAGTTGGTTAGCACTGTTGCCTCGCAGCAAGGAGGTCGTGGGTTCGCGTCCCGGCTCTGCGGCCTCTCTGCGTGGAGTTTGCATGTTCTCCCCATGCATGCGTGGGTTTCCTCCGGGTACTCCGGTTTCCTCCCACAGTCCAAAGACATGACTGTCAGGCTAATTGGGCTGGTAAATTGTCCTTAGGTGTGAGTGGGTGTGTGGTTGTTTGTCTCGTTCGTCTCTGTGTGGCCCTGCGATGGACTGGCGACCTGTCCAGGGTGTCCCCGCCTCTCGCCCCTTGACCGCTGGAGATAGGCACCAGCTGCCCCGCGACCCTCTGTGGAGGAATAAGCGGCTACAGAAAATGGATGGATGGATGGATGGATGAATTAAGCTAAAAAAAGACCAAATGTCTGATTGCTACCACTGAGAGCATGGCTCCTCTGATCAGTCAACAAATTGTTCATTCAACAGCACATTATGTAACTTTTTCATATTTTAAAATCTTTTTCTTGAGCCAGTCTGTGCTAATATGACCCTTTAGAGTTAATGAAAAGTCACTCAGCCCTATCTGCTGCTTGTATCCAGGATACTGCATTTGCAACTTCTGAGTCTCTGGTCCAGTGCCCTGAAGTCTCACAAAGTTCACGTATCTCGTGAGGGTTAGGCTAACCCAAAGTGGCTAGCCAACATGCTAGTTTATAGCATCTGATCTCTCCCTGCTTGATCACATCCGATTTCTTTGAATGAGTGATGAACCGCTCCAGTAGAAAGCAATGAAGGCTGAGGAGATATTTCACCAGTTAGATGCTAATGTTTTTACAACAGTGACTTAAAACAGACACCAGGGGGTGCTAAAAACAAGCCAAAACTGCATAGTGTGCCTTTAAACTTAAAAATTAAAGACCCAATTAAAATTGCTTTGCCTAAATCTTTTATGTTTTATCATTGGTTTTAAACCATGTTTGTTCATTAGTGTTTATGATTGATGTGTTTATGAGTTTAAAATGTCAAGGATGAATCAACAGCAAAAGGAATATTTCTTTTTTTGTTTTCCATCATTAGCATTTTTATCTTTTGCTCCAAGTGAAATATTTTAGACACTTTTTGAGTCGTGTCAAAATTATTTCTAGAATAAAAACAGCCACTCAACATGACGCTAAAGGAAAAGAAATGTACTTCTTCTTTATAAACCTTTGATCTAATGTCATACGGTCCAATGAACCAAGAAAATCAAATAAAACCTTTAAAAATTCTTTTTCAAAACAACCCCTCTTTAATTTTAAAAGGGTTTTTTTCATCTCCAGATGTTCCTAAAACTCCCCTGTGAAGTTTCACATGAAAATTACCTGAGAGGAAGTTCAAACTTTTATTGACTAGTGCAGTTATCATGAGAGCCGTCTGTTCCTGTTCAGCCTCCCACCTCCTTTCTCCTCACCACCAGAAAGAGAAATCAGCCCCCCCTTCCTCCTTCCTCCTCATCTTTCCATCGACTTTTTGCCCTGGGAAACCCCCCGCCACAGCCATCATCATGACATATTCAACCCACCTATTATGTTGCACTGTGGGGGGGCTCTGCAAGCCAAAACAGCAATTTAGAGCCCATTTTACTGGAGCGCTCATCTGCCAAGTGCTCGCGCAAGTCGAAGCCACGCATCGCTCAGACTTGGACCAACTTTTGATGGATGATCACGTCTCATGTTTGAGTTTAGCTACTGGAAGTCACTTTAAACAAGTTGTTAAAGAGGTGAACATCATGAGACCTTAAGCTCAAATTCTACTCAGCAAGAAAAAACCCTTTATTTTACAGAGGATTTGTCTGTTTGGTGTATAAATCTTCAAAAGCAGTCAAGACCAGTGTGTTGTGTTTTAAAACACATTTAGTCAAATGTTTTGGATTTCCATAGCTGTTAATGTCCACTAAATGCTGACTTGTTGGTGTAAATATCACCAGCAGCTGAAACCTGGAGTCCAGCTGGAATATTTCTAGCAAATTAATCATAATATCTCAAATTGGAAGCAATGTAAGGGTTAATATTTGAACATTTCCATAAAATGCTGTAAAAGTTGGCCTTGGATTTGACTATTTTTACTATTCAAGCTATTTAAAAGTTAGACTTGGAATATTTAACTAGCAGAACATTGAGTGTGACCTGTACCAGGCGCTTGTATGAACATGAACACATAATAACTCCAACCCGTCTGTGATAACGCGGCCGGTTCTGTTTGCAGACAGTGATCCGAGGTGAACCGTTGATCTTGAGTTTGTCTCCTTGACTTTCAGAGTCACGGAGGTTTCATATGCAGCGAGTGTAATCCAATCGGTCCATCAATTACCCCTGTTTCCTTGGTGCCTTCACAAACAACAGCTGCAGAGTTTAATAAACTGGCCATGCAATTCAATCACACAGGCTAAAATATCACCAAGCCTCACAACCATCAGGATGATGAAAGTCATTTTCTTTTGCTGTCATTGCTTCTGGCTATAATAACAGTTATTCCCCTTATAAAACATGCACAGGCTAGAAATTCATAATTCTTTTGCCGTTTCAGAGAGACAACGTTGTGTTTTGAACCGACACGCTGACACGTCGCTGGGCACTGAGGCATGTGTGTTTGTCGTATTGGGTTGCAGCATGGCTTCATTTTTGGTCGGGGGACAGGGGGACATTTTTTCCATGGTAACTGGAGAGGAGACTCATTCAAACCTCTGTCCTTGAATAGATACGAGAGCTGCTCTCTTCTTTCAAACTGAATTTGAGTCATAGGTTTACTCACATGGGCACGCTGATGGCTTTATCTTAGTGATCAGCACAGATACAAATAAATAACAATATAAAACACTGGAACAAGAAGAAAGAAAAACTCTTAGTGGGCAGCAAAAATGAGCACTAAAGGAAAAACACCTATACACTGAAATAGAGCTGTCTGTGTTTACCTGTTGAGCAGCTGAAGCTTTTTTACACTGAAGTATTTCCATTTTTACTGTGGTACCAGTAAGTCTAAACACACAGGCTACAACATTTACACCCAACAGGAAGTTCTTGCTCAGGTTCTTAAAGAAGCTCAATGGCGATAAGCCTAATTGCTGTTTTACCAGATGGTTGTGAACTGACAAGGATCAACAGAGACGATAAAGCAGAAAACTGATGTGATGTCTTCAGAGTGAAGACTGTTCTTCATGCAGACGGTTATCTTATGTTTTTAACATCTGCTCGTCTCACTGAGATTGATTAGAATAAAGTCACAAACACGTTCCTGTCAAGACACACAACTCTAATACTTAGAAAATAATTCAAAGAATGAGTTTAAATGACAGATACTGACATCAATAATAATTTCTTAGGTGATTAAATTTTAATCTGTTTACCAAAAATGTTGTCCTATTTGGTCATTTCATAGGAGTCACTTTTAAAATTATTTAATTTTTTTTCCTGTTTGTTTTTTAATTTCTTCACACAATTTTGTTAGTTTGTCTTCACTTGTTTGAACTTTTAAAGTGATTCGAGTGTAAACCCTCAAAATGTTTCAAATTAAAAGTCCAGTAGAATTAACAGTGTTTAGGGTTAAGGTTTGCTTTAGTCAATAACTTTGGTCATTGTTTTATTTTTATCATAATGTCATGATTTGTGCCTCTGTTCCTCCACCTGTCTCCCTTGCCACTCCTCCACAGGTGTCCCTCATTCAGCTCCACTCACTCAGCGGCTCCTCTGATTACCTGTCCACCATGTCCTGCTCCTGTCCATCAGTCCTGTGTTTACTCTCCCAGTTTGGGTTTAGTTTTATAATTTAGATCCTGCCTCCTAGCCTCCATCCTCTTAATTTTTGGATCCAGATCTCCTCAAAATGTGTCAAATAGTTTTAAACCGTTTAAGGAAACTTCTGGTTCTGTTTATTTCAAATGTTGATATCATATTTAAACAAATGATAAAGTGCTTTAGTCAAACAAGACATTAAATCATTTGTATTTTTGTACTATTCTACATCTGTTTAATTTCTCATCCACATTATGGAATATGGAATATTGCAAGTATCTTTCTGGTCATGTTGGCCTTAAATGTTGAAGTTATCTGTGTTAAATGACTTGTTTTGGTTGATTAATTGGTTTTCCTCTTTTGTCTCATTTTGAATTAGCTTTACTTCTCATGATAGGTTCATTTAAAAAGGGCAAGTGGACGTTTTGCTTCTCGTCCTATCTTCCCCCTTTTAAAATTGAAAAGTTCCTCAGATGAGAAGCAAAATGTCCACTTGCCCTTTTTAAAGGAACATAATAAATGAGTTCAGTTGATTTTTTTCTGCACCCAATATGACCTTAGGTATTTTCTAAGATCTCACAGGTTTTGTTTAAGTTATCCATTTGTAACACTTAACTTATTATTATATAATAAGTGAGCGACAGGCAGTCAGTAGTCTCAATAGTTCTGAGGAATGTGCTCAAATCTGGACCAGAAATCTGAATAACTCTAGTTTCGGTAGGAGAGCGAGGGTTGGACATCAATAAGACAACGACAACAGTGATGAAGTTTTTGTCTTATTATTAATTAATAAACACAATAATAAACAATTTGAACAACAAGCAAAAAAAAAAAAAAAAAACCAATACAACAAGAAGGCAATCCCAAAATAAAATAACCCAAAATAAACCAGTGTTCTTTATCGTTTGGGCCCTTTAATTCACTCTCGGTTTGAGTGAACTTAATGTATCAGAGTTCTTTTCCTACCACTTCCATTCAGGTCTCGCCACCTAGCTTGGGCTAGGAATCTCTCACAAAGGTTCGGGGTGATCCTTCGATGGAATCCAACTGGAATGACTCAGTCTCTCAGTCTTGTCGACGCTCAGTTCTGTATCCTGGAAATGAAAACCTGACCTAACGACCGGTCAGAAAACTCCACATTCAGTACAATCGTATAGTTTCATATCATCACCAATCAACATAATACTCATCTTCATATCAACTGGTTCAAATATTCACTTTCATATGATCTGATTCAAACCATATTATTCTATTCAAGTTTCATTTAGTTGTACAACAAATATATATTCTCTATTTATAGTATAAAACTATAAATGCAATCTTAAACAGCTATTCCAGTGCATTTGAGTAACAAGGCACTTCAACTTATCACTAATAAATTCAATAGTGAGTTATCACAACAACATTTAACATTCATGACATTTTATACAATAACATTAAGCAGAATACATAGTAATTTAAAGTTATTGAGCATTAATGTGCTATCATCTCCTGTCTGCACCGGTTACAGAGCAAAAGAGCACGAAAAATTGACTTCAAATCACTTAAACAATGAATACAAAACACTACTTAATCTGTTTCTCAGTTTGTGCAAACAACATCACAAAGGAAACACAAAATGTTACAAAAAACAGCAACATTCAAGATAATAGAATAGCTAACTTCAAATTAGCACCATTTCAGGGTAATGGAAGCTGTGTTGATAATAATTTCTCCCTTTTTCAGCTCTACTAAGCTTTAACTTTCAAGTATTCAGTTCTTTAGTGACTCGACAGTTGTTTCCAATGTGGAGACTAAGTTTATTGAGCTTGCTCACCGTTGAAACATTTGTTTGGTTTCTTTCACATAGCCACTTGTAGCCTGGCATGCATCAGGCATCAATACAGACTCTACAAAAGCACAAACATGACCATATGACCACCGTCAGATATCGGATACTTTAAACAATCATTTAATGTTGCTAAGGTTAGATATTTCAGTGTCTTACCCCACGGATGGTTAGAGATTGTAAATTCAGAATCTGGGAGATTTCTTGTGCATCTCTCTGGCAAAACAAAATGGTGGAAGTGACGTGGGATTCAATCCGTGGGGTTATTAGAACTCTGTGATTGGTCGGATTTCTCCTAAGGAATTATGGGAAGTCTCTGTGATTGGTCAATTTTTCCTGATGAATTATGGGAAATGTAGTAAATCCATGTTTCAGCAGAAACTCCTAAACTAATAAGTTTTCCCTTTCTTTTCTGTTATTATGTTGTTTTTCTTTTCAAGTCTTTACTTTATTAAGATGGGATTCTTTATTTCTAGCTGGTTTCATCAGTTTTATTAATGTTTAATAATAATTTATTTCTATCTTTAGTTACGTTTTTCTAACTTGGTTACACATTATTTACCTTAAATTTAGGATCTCTTAGTTCTTAGTCCTTATTGGTTTTGTGTCTAGGATATCATCTGTCTTGTTTAATAGTCCTAGATCCATAGACATAGATCTCTTAAGTCTTGTTGCATAGTCTAGACCTCATAGACCTGGTCTCCAAATCTAGGATTTCATTGGTTCTGTCTCTAGGATCTCTTAGGTCTTGTTTCTTAGAAAAAGACCTCCTATTGTTGCTATTGGGCCTAAAACCTTGTATCTCTGGGAATTTGAATAAAGCATCTTTCTTTTACAATGAATAAACCCAGTGTAGTCACAAGCTCTTTTAGAGACGTTTCTCTTCATTCTTTAAACAAGGTTTGGTTTTAGCCTAACAGTGACAATTTTGGATCAGCAGACAAAGATGCGTGTCCACTGATCATAAGGTGAGCGGTTCGATCCCCCAGCTCCATCAGACCACACGCTGATGTTTCCTTGTGGAAGATACTGAACCCAAACCTGAAGGCAGCCCACTTCTCCTCAGGATGGGTCAAATGCAGAGAAAAGATTTCCCCAAGAAAATACAAATAAACTAAATGTAGAGTCCCATTTTTATACCGTATATCAAGGCCCAGTAGACAGAGGTCTCCAAACCTCACTGACTCTCAGCAGGCAGCAGAAACACAAACAGAACTAAGACAAATAAACACTAAAATGAGCTGCACATTTCCAAAAAGACGTGCCATTACTGCTGCTGCAAACTGGAATTCTTCCTGATCATCCATGAGGTCTTTAGGGGGACGTAATCACACAGTGACTTTAAGCAGCCTTTGTTCTCTAAGGTTGTCTTTTGTTCAGAATGGAAATATTGTTGGAGCTGAGTCAGGACTTTTATAAATAGCTCTGACTGTGATAACATAACTCTGCTTTCAGTAGGGCTGATGAATAACCCTGCAGCCACTATCAAACCATACATCCATGAGGGAGGAGGCTACTGCCCTCTGGTGGACACAAACACAACATGTGATCTTTATTTCTTTTAAGATCCACCAATTTTAATTACATATGGAGATTAAAATGAGTTCATCATTTTGTGAAAAATGCAGTTTTAAACAATGAATTATTTACAGGACAGGATTTGTTATCATTGTAAAATATTGCAATTTCAAAAAAAAAGAATTGGATTTGTTTTAGTTTACCTACATTGGAATGACATGTCATATTTGTGAAAACTCTGGCATTATAAATGTGTCAAAAAATGTAAACAAATATATTAAAATGAAAACAAATTAACTTTAAAAATCTATATTTTGTTAATGAGCTTTGAGGCAAATGAAAAATAGCTTAGGGGACTTTAATGACTTGTTTAAAGCAGATTTCTGTTGGTTTTAGGCTAAAATAGATCTCCCTGTCAGGTTAGTCAGATCAGCGAAGCAGAAAGGATAATTATGTTCAAAAAGAGGAAGAAAAAACCCTCAATGTTGCATTTGTTTTAATAAAATAAGAGTGCATTTATTTTCACATTTACCAATAACCTGGATGACCTATATTGTCTTATTTTCTCTAATATGGACCAATATATGTCCTTTAACTCTCATATAAAACTTCTTCTTCTGTTTGTAATATTGCTAAAATTAGATTAGAATTAACATCCTGACCCAAAGTGATGCAGAGAAACTAGTACATGCATAGCATCACTTCACTGGCTCCCTGCGTCTAACTTATAAATGTATGGAAGATCAGGCTCCATCTTCATGTTCCAGATGTCCCCACTTTGTCTCAGACTGCAGGTTTACCTGTGGAGAGGCAGAACTTTGAGTTATCCATAAGGCAGACACCTTGTCTACTTTTAAGATTAAAGCTGTACTTTTTGATAAATCGGGCTAGCTTGGGTTATCCCTTAGTTATGCTGCTCTAAGCTCAGACTGCTGGACTTTAGTTGATCTCAGAAATAAGTTGAGGTTCCTGTTATGCTCGCTGTTGTGTGTTGACGTTACAGTTGTCAAAACCACAGAGTCTGCCTCTGGAGTTGACCAGAGCACTAATAGTGAATCACCGCTGCACCAGTCCCTTCCTCTGTCTGCTGTGATTTGTATGCAGCAGCAGTTTTAACAGCCCCCTGCTCTGATTAATGCGTGTTTATGAGATACTGCATTAAAGCTGTCGTTGTCCAGATACCCTCTCCTCTAAGTTATCTGTGTATATGTTCCCCTCTCTGTCTCCCTGACTTCTTTCTTTCTCACACAAGTGCTTTGCTTATAAGACGGGACAATGCAGAGCAGGCGGGACAGAGGGATGCTGCATCAGGCAATAAAAGTGTCATTTCCCCCCACTCCTTTATAAACAGGTCGTAATGTTGAGATGAGCCATTGCCTATTATGGGATCTGCCAGGCTGGTGACGTCGGTAAACATTGAAAACGTCCTCTGTGGATGTCTGTTCTTCACCAATAAGGAGTGTGTTTTAACAAGCCGACGAGGGTTGCTGGGAGTCTGGACTAACCCAGGTAGACGATGCACTTGTTATGTTTGAACTTGGGAGCACACTCAGGTCTCAAGCTGTCTCTTGAGGCCCAAACTTTGGATCATGAATATTACAGAGGTTATGGGGTTATGGGACAGCTTTATTACTCTGACAAACACTATTTCTCAGGGGGGGTTGAGCCGGAAAGACAAGGTGGCCATATGCCTCTTTTTTTTTTAAAACTTTGCAAAAGAGACCGTTGAACTTTTAAACTTTGCTGCATGACTTGTGATTCACCTTTTGATTGAACTGCTTGACCTCCCCTGCTGCTGCTGCTGCTGCTGCAAATGAGCGTCTATCTTTAGACGAGGTGATTCAGCATGCAGAGTCAGAGGACAGAGGCTGAGAGTCTGCAGGAATTTGGGGGAAAAGTGTCTGATGCGACTCAGTTGACAGTGTGTTTTTGCTGCTCTAGACAACCTGCCTTCTTGTGTTTGATGCTTTCCCACAAGCTAATTAAAGCACACTCACTAACGTTGCAGCTCCTACAACAACAGCTTGTCTAGCCTTAAGGTGGAGATGTAGATTTTTGTCATAATGCAGGTGGTGAAGGAGAAAAGAGGAACAGAATGAAGGGAAAAAAGAGACTTTCCATGTGTTCAATACGCCTCGTCAATATTTAAGCAGCTATCTTCTCTTTGGCTGGGAGCTGGTGATGCATTGTAAGTTTATACACACCTCTCATTAATCTTCTGTGCAGAGAAGGTAACAGGTCATTCATCAATTTGGAAGGAAACTTTTCGCCCTCTTGTGTGCAAAGGAGGTACTGCATGCACCCAAATTGAACGCATTTCCAAAGAAATGTCATAAAATTTAAAAATATTTTATTAATGAAGAAAAACTGAAGCAATGTTTGATAGATTAGAATATTCAATGATTTATCAAACAACAGTAACAAAACATGCAGATGTGATTCCTACATGAACTCCAGGAAATGCAGAAGACATTTTCTTGCAAAAATGACCTAAAACAACAGTTTATGTCATTTTTACATTTTGGATTTTGATCCAAAGATGAAGAAAATGTCTTGATGACGTGAGATAATTATTATTCATGTCCTTAAGAAGTCATTGAGCCTAAAAGGAGCTTAGGTTTCAGCTTGGCTGTGTTTTGTGATGAAGAAACTTTTCTTCTTCTTCAGGGCGTCACGGCAGAGACGTATCGTCCCTCTGAGACAAAACTGGACAGGATGGAAACCTGGACTGTGAACGCTCCCTGGGTGATTTTACGAGGAAGTGGATCCTTCTGGCTTTTAGCTACCTCTGAAGACAACATAAATTAAAACTTCATTTGTGCATCATAACCTCAACGTTCAACAAGTCCAGAAGGTCCGAGTCCCATGAAAGGATCTGAGGGGATAAAACTTCTCTCTGGAAACACGTTTTTATCATCTATAAATCAAAAAGCAAAATGGAAAGAGGGGATATTATATTATCTTTATGATATAATTTATCACCTTACTGGAAAAAAGACGGCGTGTGCATTAAAGCATTTTGTCATCATGAATATTGCATGGAGGAAAACACTGAAACAATAGAAAATGTTCACAAAAATATATTGCAGTGTGCTTTGGGCAGCAGATACAAATAAAAATGACAATCAGTCAACAAAATCCTCTTTTCAGTTTCATTAAGGTTTTATATTATTAACAGTATAGATTCAGTTGATGGTGTTTTACTGATTTTGTGCTTGGAATGATAAAAAGTGTCAATAGAGGAGTGGATTTTACTGTCCCGCCTGAACCACATGTCAGCGATTTGGTTTCATTTTGTAACCATTTCCCTCCGTTTCACAGTCATTAAGCGATTTGTTCCTCGTGTCTCACTGCTTTCTTTCTTTTCATTTCATGACTCTGTGTTTCCCACTCTCTGCCGCTCCGCTGCATCTCGGAGATCCTCTGTGGGCTTGTAAAGAAGCTTTAATAGAGAGGAGTATAAATCTGGAAGTGACAAACTCCAGTCTCAGCTCTCTGTTCAGAGCTGAAGAGTGTGTGTGTGTGTGTGTGTGTGTGTGTGTGTGTGTGTGTGTGTGTGTGTGTGTGTGTGTGTGTGTGTGTGTGTGTGCTCCAAACTGCTACGATGTAAAACCAGGACCTCCAAGGCTCCTGTGCCCCCTGTGATTCCTGCTGGCACTTTGTTGGACCCCACAGTCTAAAGCGCATCAGGAGGATTTCTGGGAGTCCAGACTGAAGGTGAGGGCTAAAGATTTCACAGGAAGTCAGGCGGGCAGAGACTTTTATGTGATTTAACAGAACATGTATGTTTTAAAAGCTTCTGATTGATTTGATGAAATAAAAGAACAATTAGCCTACTGGTTACATTTAACTTCATGTTACTGCAAAAGAGAAAAAAAATGCTAATAAATAAGGATCTAATTATGATTTAAGTTCAGATTTGTATTAAATCATGCAGATTATTTTTGCAGGAAAACAAAAGTCAAACAGAACAGAACGGGACAAAAAGAATGAAGAGGATGATGTCATTGTTTAACGTTTTTATTTAAAGTGTCATTAAATTTCTGCACAAAAATTTCAAATGCAGTTTCTAAAAAGTGCATTGCATTTTACAAAATGTGTTCCCTTAATTGTATTAAAGCATCCACTAAAAACAGAAAAACCTCAACTAGGCATGTCTGAATAACAGTTAAACTTTATTACCTTACAGAATAATAATAATAATAATAATAATAATAATAATAATAATAATAATAATAATAATAATAATAATAATAATAATAATAATAATAATATCTAAAACAGCATTATTATTAATATTATTATAAAATTTGTGATTTTGTTGGGTAACTTCTAAATTAGAAGTTTTACAATCTATACATTAAAAATATATTTTCATTTTATTTCAATCAACATGCTGTTATGAAATAAAAAATTGTGTTTTTTTTGTGTGTTGATTTTGGCTATTATCACCTCTGGCTCCTCACGCTATCTGACAACAAAAAATAAATAACAGATTTGAAGTGTTTAATGCCAAAAAATGATGCAACACATGTAAAGACAATGACAAATAAAGAAAGAAAGCTGAATCTTTACAAAAGTTTTAAAGCCAACAAATAATTCCAGACCTCTACAGCAGCCAATAAATCTTTTACATTAAAAAAAAAAAGATTTTGAAAATATCCCTTATGAAATTTGAATGGAAGTAGGTTTATTTGTACTATGTGAGTAAAAAAAATAAACACATTGGTTTAAGAGAGTAGTGGCTTCATTAGAACAATGATTCCAACTGTTTTCTCGATCTGAGTCTAGTTGTCCATGAGGTGGCACTGCAAAAACACTTCCTGCTCTTAGAATCAAAGCTGACTTTTAACTTTTAAAACAACAGACTGAGCTCCCTGGCTGTAAAAGTCCTCTGGGCTCCTGATAGATTTAACAGGCCCGCTTCCCAAATTAATAACGCCGTTCCACATTGCAGCGCGTCCAATCTGTCAGATAGTTTGAACAGCTTTTCGACCCCACCTTTAGCTTGGCTTGAATTTGGCTCCAAGTTTTCCATTCCCCCAGCTAGCAGCTGTGTTTTGAGTCATTTACGGCTCAGCTGACATCTCTGTGCTAAATAATGGATTAGATGACAGTGAAATCATTTTTTGAGACATGGCTGTGGGGAATTGATGGATTTGGTGGATGCAACAGCTGACAAAATGCATCTTTGACTTCACACTGTGATGAAAATCTAGAAGGAGACTGAGGGGGTCATTTTTCAATCTGAGATGAAAACAGCTCAAAATATAAATGTTAAAATTCTGCATGCAGGAGCGTCTGACTTTCTAGAGGTGCAGCTGAACATTTGCAGATAAAATGTATCATTTATTTGAGCAGAAATGAGAGTTTTGCTTCACAGTTTTACCTGTAGTCATGTTTTGAAAACACTTAAAACATTTTCCAAAGGGGAAGCGTTTTAAAGGCACACTATGTAATTTCCCCCATATTTTAAAATCTTTTTCTTGGGCCAGAATATCGCATTTGTAACTCCAGAGTTTCCGGTCTGGTGTCCCTGAAGTCTCACAAAGTCACGTCTCTCGCGAGGGTTAGGCTAACCCAATGTGACTACCTGTTATGCTAGCGGCATGTATTTAAAAATACACTTTTTAAATTTATACATTAAACATACACTCAATATGAATAAAAATGGAACAAAAACAGATGTCATCTTTCTTGAAATGCCTACTTTCATCTTTATTCTAGAAATAGTCAACTTTTTTCATGACATTTCTTTATTTTTTCCTCTCAGTGGCTCTATTGTATGTCTCCATAAAGCTTCAGTTGTGTGTGAAATGGATAATAACTGAGAGGAAACTGTAAAACCTCTTAAGTGTTGACATTATGTCAGCCTCCCCAAACACCAGATGCTCCTCTGACTCTTAATATGACTGTTTCAAATCAGACAGCCATTTGTGCTTAATTAAACCAAACAAAGATGCTGAAATTCAGACTTTTCTACTTTGTTTTTCCACTTTTAAACCAAATTTACTTGTAGCTTAGACGACAGGCAAAGTGGTCTTTTCAGTGATATTTTGGGAAACCATTTGTTTTGTCCTTTTGCAAAATATCTCAAGAAACACATGATGAATTTTAATGAACTTCTACAAAAGTCTTCATTGCACAAACATCTACAGCAGACTTACTTTTGGAGTCAATTCAAGATGGCTACCAGAGCCATCTGGCTTTGAAAAGTGCAAACATGGCTATGATTCAGTCTTTTCTACAGATATTGAGCTAAAATGATTCTACCTGTTGGAGCTAACCCTGTTTTGATTGTTAGCACATCTAAAAGGTTCCTATCTACACCTACAGCTGATTAACTTGGGAGTCAACGAGATTCAAGATGGCTACCACAGCTAATCAACATTAGCAAACACAAAGAAGGTTCTAACTCTGTCAGACTGACAGATCTTGAGCTACGTTTTGGTGGAAGTAGCTGAGACATTTTCCCAACTTGTTCTGTGCTAAAAGATCACTAAAGATCTACAAAATTATGACCGATTTTCATGCTTTTAACAAATTACTGTAGCTAGACCTCATAGTTTAAAACTCTGGTGTGCAGTGAAAGGAGGTGAATTCTCAAAGTTTTTATTACAATCAGCTTTTCATTTGCTTCTGTAGACATAAAGCATTAATTCAGTCTTTGCAGATCGAGGACTGGATGATATAAATATTGCAGCTCTGATTTATATCGTAAACAGTCTGGGTGTGAAACTTTCAGGAAACTTCTCCCTGCAGTGAAACCCTGCTTGATCACGCTGGGTGGCATGGCTGGCACCGCACTGGAAAGCATTACCTCTGCCTAGTGTTAATAGACTCACTTAACTCCTGGGTCCTGACTTGTGTTTTCCAATGAATTAAAATGTCAGGAGCCACAAATCAGCATCTGGGATAGGTCATGTGGACGTTGAAGAGAGGAGGGGGTGGGTTCTGCACTCATTCTTAATGGTTTGCTCCCTGAATCCGTGAAACTGGAGCCTAAAACCCAACCTGAGCTCCCCGCAACCACATGCGTGCCATTACATGGACACACACTGCTGCATCTCTTTCTGCTCCCACAGACACACAACTCTTCATCCCATCGTCCGCTCTGGCAAACATTTAGTCGACTAAATGAATTAAGTAATCGCACAATCCCGCAGCCCCTGCATTACAGAGGAATTTCCATATTACAGCATCTGATATTCCCTGTTCACGGCTCTCCTACGCCACTAATGCGAGCCCCTGGCCAGGCGGGCCGTAACCGGATCGCCGAGGGGATCCTGCTGCAGCAGATGCAGTGAAGAACAGCCAGTGTTTATGTGAGAAGAGGTGGTGGAAGTGGTGCTGGTTATGCAGACTGGACGGGTCCTACTTTTTTTTATTAGAGCTCATTAGGAGAGCAAATAAATCACGGCCCAGTTTTCATTTAGACAACAAGCCTCCGGAGGCCGAGGCTCTCTGTGATTTAGAATAGCCATGAGGTGTCGTTTGGCTGAGCGTGACTTGGAGAAAAACGGAGCTAAAATTACTGTGGCTTTCCATTTTAACAGCATCATTAAAAAGGTGTAATCAGTAAGGGCACTCCATCAATCTGGCATGGGATATCATCTCTTCAGGATGGGCAGGAGTCTCAAACAACATGGAGCCTACAATACCCACAATGCAATTCGACTCTCCAACTGTCTAGTTTTCCAGCTTCAAAAAGAAATCGTCAAGTTCTTTATGATTTTCCAGAATTCTGGGCTCATAAATGAACAATTTGAAGAACAATTCCTCCCAAAGTACAGCAGAAGTCTATAAAAAGTGGCAGATAAATGACAGAATTTAGTTTTATGTTGTTAAATATGAGAAATAAATTGATAGAAACCATTATTTGGTCAAATATGCAGAGTCTTGCTTTGAACTTCAGCCGGTTTGATGAGAATGTGCTTAAAAGGCTACTTTAGATGAGAAAAAATATCAAATTAATCCTCTTACACGTGGGGCATGTTGCTCCTCCAAGGTAAAAGCAATCAAACCGAGAAAACTTTCATCCAAATTGATTTTTATGCTTTAAAGAAACAAAAAAAAGGTTATAGAATCACTTGGATTTGTCTTGTTTTCCATGAAAACATAAAATTTGTCTGACTGGAAACTACAACACATAAACAGGACATGCAGACATCCAGTAACCAATAAACACCAGCCTCCTTCTCTGTGAACCTTCTGCAGCATGTGACAGAATTGAAGCGAAGGCAGAAAGCCACAAACAGCTGCCACGGCCCTCTAACAAAAACTGGATATTTGGTTCGGTCATCTCGACACATTTGGATGAGTCCAGCAGGAACACGTGGAAAAGTTGAATCACAGCTGAATCTCACTGCAGTTAAGATGATGTTGGCTAAGGAAAGCTTGTGTCTGCAGAAAAATATGCTTCAGAAATGCAGATGATGAGGGATTCTTAAATGTCTAAAATCTGTCTTGTGTGTTTTTGGCGTTCCTAGAGCACGCAGGGGACAATACCTGGATTCCAAGGGCTGCAGCCAGCACAGCGGTCAGGTGTCTCAAGTTCAGAGGGAGAGCGAAAAGTCACAGAGTCAGCATCCACTTTCACTCACTCTTTAAATCTCCCCGGATCCCTCAGAGCTGCAGCTGGAGTCGTGTTTCAGGAGGTTTCTGTGATTGTAATCAAATCTGGTTTTATATTTTGGGATTTTTTTTTTCTCCCTGAAAAATGTCCTGAAATTAGATCTGTAACAGAAAATAATTAGGTGTTCAGAGCACGCGTAATTAATTTATTAGACATCTCAGTGGTGAAACTGCATGCAGTGTCTCTTCATGTCCACCAGGAGTCAGATTTTCTAATCAAATGTATTATTAGACACAGGAGAGATTATTAAAAGGTCATTAATGGCATCTTAGTCATGATGATGAACATGATGAGACGTCACATGATGAAACATTAGACCACCTGTAGAGAGAAGCTCTCCTCCTAATATTCTGTAACATCGGCGTTCAGGAATTTATAGTTGATAACATGAGTCAGAACCTTCTGCCGTGACCCGTAATCACTGATGATGATGGTGGTTCAGTAAATTAGTTTCAGTTATCTTTAGATCAGAACTTGAAACTGGACAAACAATAATCATGAGCCGTAAACAGGCAGAGTTCCTGAAGTCAATCAGAGGAACAGCGACTGATTACAAAGGAACAAAAACACAAAAGAGCAAAGATCTCCCCCCCACTGATGATGACACAGATTCAAGTGGACTCTTTTATTTGGATGATGAATTTTATTCATGCAAATTCATGATTCTTTGGTTTGTTTTAGAAAAACATGTCTGACTGTTTTTAAAAAGATTGCTAGAGTTCAGTAAAATGAGCATTTTAGAGGCAGATTTGAGGAGAAACCTGACTTTTGTATGATTTTAGAAATGATCAGTGGTCCTGTTGTCATTTTATCTGAGCAAATAAGAAGTCATATCTTCCTCCTGACAGATCCATCCTCTATCTAGTTAACCACACATATAAAAAGAAGCTATTTTCATCGACTGAAGCGAGGGGAAGTAAATAACGGCGTATCTCCACGAGCTGCACGCACACAAAAGCATCAGCACAAACAAAAGGTAGAGGGATTGTTTTGTCAAGCGGTGAGTTTATTATTTTGTTTTATGAGGTTGGGGGGGTTGTTTTGCAGCGCTGCCTGTGATACTTCGACTCTGTTTGTGAGCTTGTGAGAAAGGAAGCAGCAGTAAGATCAATACATCCTCTACGCAGATTTCCAGCAGAGCGTGACGTGCGTGTGGGGAAATGAGCTGGGCCGAGGATACTTTGCTTGTTATGGGTTTGACATGAACTTGGCCCCCGGCCCCTCAGAATGTGATGAATGCATTATTTAATCTTCCTGTCTTTGTTAACCTCCTTGTGGTGGATGGCGGGTCGATTCTCTCTGTGTGACGACACGAAACAGCATCTCTTTAGACTCTGAATGAAGCATAATCACGGTTATAATGTTGGTTTGAGCACCTGTTACTCAACTGAACATTCAATTCAAGGCCTTGGAGGAATAAATGTCTCCCAGTTTTAAACTAAGATCTCTGACTATAGAGAAATGATGGAGTTTACGTTGTTTTGGTCACTGTTTGGATTCTGTTTTAACCATAAGCTCACTGTTAGCACTCAGAATACATGTTGTGAGAGACGCTCAGTATAAATGCTTTGCAGTCAAACGTCAATTAGCTGCTTATTTTGAATAGAGCTGAGTCCAAACAGTAACCATTTCCAATAAAATTAATCCTTTTGCTAAAAATCATACAAAAAATGATCCGCCGTTTTGGTGATAATGCAACACGTCTCTGTGAACAGCAGTCAGGCTCTTACTAGTGAAGACGTTTTTTAAAGGATCTGGACATTTTAACTAAATGTGTTTGAAGATTCAAAGACAAACTGAAACAAGAACAGAGAGAGGAGCAAATCTGCACACAAATGTGATTTATTTTCCTTTATTATGATGCCAGCTTTAAAATATATAGAGTCGAGTTTAAATTTATTACTATGTTTTTTTATTAAATCAGGTAAATACACATTAGAAAACATCTTTTCTTCCACAGAATCCTGGTGAAGAGAGAAATAAAAGCTACAAACAGATTCAGTCCCACGTGGTTAAAAGAAAAATGTGCATTTTTATGCATCATAAAAAATAAACAAAAATAGATCAAACATGAGAAATGTACTAGATTTTTATATATTTCATTTAAAAAAACAACAAAATTAAACAGCTACAGTTTTTGATTCTCTTTTTTTTTTACTGGATGTGAAACATTTTAGATTTATGGTCGAATTACAGAACAATTAGTTTCATGATATCTTTTGTTATATATATATATATATATATATATATATATATATATATATATATATATATATATATATGTGTGTGTGTGTGTGTGTGTGTGTGTAGGTGTGTGTGTGTGTACAGACATTTGCGGGTTGAAAAATGGATGACAAGTTTTAGAAAGTTATTTCTGTAAAACTAAAAAGTCAATAAATTCAGCGAAATAACAGAAAAAACCTCCTATTTTCACTGATGAGAATTTAATCAGAACAATGATGAGAAAATTTCAACACGGAGTGAATAATTCCTCCTTTAAACCACAGGAAAAACCACAAGAAATCTTAAAATTGATGAGAAAAACATCAGATTTGTTGAAAATCAGAATCTACTTTAGACTAAATCAGCATAGAATAGATAGATTCAGTGTCAGTATGTGTGTGTGTGTGTGTGTTTGTGTGTGTGTGTGTGTGCTAAAAATAAAACATCACACCCGTATCTTCAGACAATGACGCGACAAATACTCTTTGGACGTTGCAGACGTCAGAGGTTTTGGACAGGATTCAGACTCAAAGACAAAGAGACAAATTTAGACTTTCGTTTTGCCGTTTGAAACATATTCATCACCTTTAGGGTCAGAGATATCTCAGTAAACACAGGAGACGCTTTAAAAGAATAAAACCAGCAGGATATCAGCCTCATAGAATAAACATCACATTAACAGCTGTTTACTCTGATAAATAAAAAGATCATGCTTAATTTTTGAAGTGACATCTCGCGGTTTATATTTCCACTAAGATTACATTAAAAATATAAGAACTAAAACAAGATGAAAGGCCTAATGTTGGAGGAAAATCTGCATAACTGATGCAGGAATGTGGATTTTACTCATTAACAACCAGCCGTGAAAATATTTGCTTTTTATTTCAGGTTAAAGTTTGATTCCAAAAATAAAATTTGGCCCAATATTTTCAAAAAGTATCAATGTGGTGCAAGATGGAGCTCACTGAGAACATTTACTTAACAAAAATGTATATTTCATCCACTATGAAAAACTTTTGCAGAATGTTAGATTGTGACAATGCACACAAAAATAATCAGCTTATTTTGTTCTTTTAGTAATAAACTCAAAGCAAAACTTTTAAAAATATGGGTTTTTTTTTTTGGCTTTTTTGCCAACATATTTAATGTTAAATAAAAAAACTTCTTAAAAAATGTTTTACTCAATAAATAACAAACTAATAGAAATTAGCTTTATTTTACTGAACATAAAAAAGAAGGGAAATTTTTAATGTTGACTCTCTTCAGTCACTTTAATGGTTTTTGGGAAGATTTTAAGCTGATTTTGTTAATGTAAAAAGACAAGATCAGCAGGAGAGAAGAAACCAGAGTGGATAAGATCTAAAAAGGCTAAAATCCAAAAATGTTCAGGAGCAAAACAAGATGCACGAACAATAAATCAACAAAGCAACACAGATCATGTAAAAAATAACCTTTATTTGCTTCAGAAGCTGTTGTAAAAATATAAATAAAACCTGCAGAGCAAACAACACAACTAAAGACTAAAAACATATATTTGTCTCATGCATCAAACAGATAAGGTGTTACACCTGAACGCAGCACTTAACATCAATGCTTCATAACACTAACGGGACGCCCAATGTGCAGAGCAATGGAGCTTCACAGCGTCTCAGTGACCTGCAGCCACCGCTGACAGACTGAGCCAAAATCCTCTCAGAGACAAGAACACATGAGCGGAAAGCAACGAGGTGAAAAGATATTCTGTTTACACTAAGACACTAAAAATACTGAGCAGCTATTAACGAGAGTCTCCATCACAACATCTCAGAAGAGGCAGATGACCTGCTGTCAGCTGTGACGGGCGCTCAGACAAATATAGTTTATGAAGCCTCTTCGTGCTGGAAGACCTAACTCCATTTATCACGGCATTCTTTAATTTGAGCACATTGTAATTCTAACAAAAATACCAAATCTGCACCACCGTGAGGCGGAGCGGCCCTTGAGGTCCGAACACATCATGTCAGGCAAACCCCAACGTCGCCACAAAACACTGTAAATCTGTTTCCACATGCCAAACCATGGAGGAGAATAAAAGACCCATCTTTGAAAATTAGCAGTCATAAAACTTGTTTTGTCATCTCTATTTAAAGCCACGGTCAGGCTGTGAGTCTGTGATGAGAGGGGGATTAGGGTTAAGGTTAGGGTAAGCCTTAAAAACAACTTGCAAGGTGAAAATTATACTAAAATCTGAGGCTGCCTGCCTGACCAGAAAAAGGATTGAGCTCTTAAATCCAGAGCCACGCCCCTGCAATCAGCTGGACGCGACCGGCCGCAAACCAGGCCACGAGAAGGATCTCCTCGATGCGTCGCTGCATGTTTCTGCTGGAATCAAAAAGACGTCGCTTGGAGAAAATGAGCCACGGGCCCAGATCTGTTCCACACATTTCAGGGAAGGCAATAAATTTAAATGCATGCATCATTCTTTTTCTGGTTCCTTTTGCCCCAAATGATCCATTATATATGACAGTGAAGCAGGAGCCTGGACCTGAGTGGTCTCTGAAGCCTCTTCACATGCATACCTCTGCAGCACAGAACCCCCCACCCCCCCCTTCCTGCATGGGCTACAGGAGATTTGGATGTGCAGAAGAATGGTCAGAGATGACTCAATTCAGAGGCCCCACATTCCCGAAACAGACAAAACTTAAGAAAAAGATGAGAAAGACGCTGCTTTGGTCGAAGAGGAGCGACTTTAGAGCCCACTTGAGTTAAACATGTTGGTGTTTAGTGAGGCTGGGCTTCACTACGAGGCTCCCAGGGGAGGCTGAGATTAGCTAGAATGTGATGAGATGGTGACAAATATCCAACACTCCCCAGCATCAACAATCTCATGGTGCAGCCACAATGGAGGAGCGTCGGGCTCCGATTGGGCCGGAAAACAAAACAAAACAAAAAAGAGGCGACGTGGTCAGGAAGCGCGGTATCCATTTCATGCCCCAGTCTGTTTGCCTGCCACCTGTTAGACATGATCATTACCATGAAGCGAGGGTGTAGAGGGCTAAGCCAGCCACATTTATATCAACAAGCTGGGATAAAACTGTCTAATTATCCCCCATGGTCCCTGGCCTGGCCCCCCAACTCTCCCTGCAGAGCTGATCCCATTTGGCGGCCTGGCCCGTAGCCAGACTCCGCAGACCGGCATGTGAAAGCACATCCTAATGACAGCTCTCTTTCAATCCCGAGTCTTTGTAATTGCTCGGGTTAGCTTATACACATAACGTGGCGGCGCTCCAAGTCAACAGTTAGAAGGTCAGGATGAGGTTTAACGGTACAAGCCTGTGAATTTATTACTCTACCTGGTCTAAATGTGTTATCGTTTGAAAGTGTTGAAGTTCCTGATGACAAGTGGGCTCCAGTTTGAGAGAACATGAACGTTTATTGCCTGAATGAGGATGGTGGTCTGAGACTTTTCAGTGAGTCCAGATCATGGAAACCTCTCAAAATGGACAAAACGTCTTGAGATGATTTATGTCAAAAAACCTCAAAGGAAGCCATGTGAACAGATCTTTTAAGGTGGATTTCTTTGTAAAGGTCTGAGCATATTTATCTTCTTTTATATGTCTTTATTCATGTCCAATTTATTAAACATTCATCTAACATGTTTTTTTATTTTTATTTTCTGAGATATATGCTGTTTTGTTTTTACCACCAACAACATGGTGGAAAAAAAAACTTGCAATGCATTCTGGGTAAGCTTATGAAATCAGCACATGTAGAAGTTTTTAAAATATTCCAACAATCACTCAATAACTGGCCCAGCTGTGATTAGCCGTTAGCTTGTCAATCAGGTCAAAACTAATCTCTGTTTCTCTAAACTGAGGTTGTTAAGTTTAGACCATGTAAGATGTTAATCGTTCACAACATTTACCCCGGACTATTCCTTCACATCAGAGGGAGCCTGGCCCTGCCTGTAGCCTAAATGTGAGCGAGCTGCACCTGTGCAAAGCTGCCTATTGTCATAACAGTTTTGATGGCTGCAGAGGGGAATGT
Organism: Callopanchax toddi; assembly: GCA_006937965.1. Classification (NCBI taxonomy): domain Eukaryota; kingdom Metazoa; phylum Chordata; class Actinopteri; order Cyprinodontiformes; family Nothobranchiidae; genus Callopanchax; species Callopanchax toddi. The sequence continues at coordinate 1,227,230 of SSNR01000020.1, read as the reverse complement.
TGTGGGTGGATGAGGGGCATCCAGATCCCCGTGGGAGGTAGCATTAACGTCTTAATTAGGACGCAGGGGGCGAGATTCAAAGTACTCCAAAATGACGAGGGACGCAGCAATGAGAAACCGGAGCTGATCGTCTTTCCGAGTTCAAGGCTAATTGCTGAAAGGGATCTGACGTGGATGTGCAGGGAAACACGGAGGGTATGTAAAGAGATGATGTGAGGTCATTTCTAAAAGCTGTTGGACTTGGTGGCGATCTTAATAAGACATCGCTTTACTCAAATAGACATTTCTGTGAAATTAGCTTCTCTATTTATAGCATTTGGATTAGGAGCTTATTTTAATGTATATTACTAATGTGTTATTTTGGATATATATAAGCAAATGAATACTTTGTGGTGTATTTAAATGTCCGATAAACAACGTGTGACTTAATCATCACTCAGCGAAAGCTGCCACAGAGGCCTGTTTACTTCCAGGAACCTATTTGTCCTCCAGATCTCTGATAAAGCAGCAGCTGGGGCAGATATGATTACTACAACTGGACCCAAACTGGACGCTCGCCTAAAGCCCAGAGCTAAGCTGTGTTATAGCACTTAGAGTCTAGTTTACAGACTTTAAATATAAAGGAAATCTAATAAGATGTTTTACAAACTTATAATTGACTAGTAATCTTGGCACCAGAGACTCTGTTAGGGGTCCAGACACGTCCAAACACAGTGTCAAAATGTGGTGCTTAATACAGATGAAGGAAATCTACATGAATTTGATTTGTTATGGATTTGTTTAACTCTTTATTAAATATTGATCAAATTGTAATATTGACTTCTGTTCTGTTGATGTTCCATCTACATGAATTTATACATTCCCTATTTCATTACTGATGAGTCCAGCGCTTTATGGGATAAAGATATGTGTGATATTTATCTATTAATCTATAGAATATAGCCAGTTCTAAATCAAATTCATGTTCACTCAGCCATCCTGTGTCACAAATGCTCCCGGACTGGCCCTCCCTTCATACCCAGAGACCAGGGGCGGTTCTAGGGGAGGGCAGTGCCCCCTGACTGCTAAGTGCTGAGTCTCAGGCATTAGAGATAAATACTGTCTCATGTTGTCGCTGAAATATAACCAAGAGGTCAAAGTATTTTTGCAAAATAGTTTCATTTTGAAACTTATTGAAGTTATTGTGTCCAAAGCAACTGTAGCTGAGTTGCTGTTATTATATATTGCTGTAAATTTGAAATACTTAAAGACATTGTTTGTAGTTTTTTGGTTTTTAAATGTCCACTGCTGGGGACTATTTGTCTAAAAGACAATTCAGGGCAAGACACCCTTTCTGTCTGTCCTCTCTTCTTCACCTGGCCCATAATAAATATCACACTAAATATATTATGCTCATCATGGACGACACCTCTACTGTCTTTGGTCGTAAATCCTTCCACTTTTTAGCAGCAGCATGTGAGTGGAGCACAGTACAAAACAGCTGTGGCCCAGGAGGAATGGAGGTTACCGTCCCAGTGGGTTCAATCCCAGTGTCAGGTTTGTCTTTATCTTTCAGAAGAGATTTTTACTCTGAATGGGATATTACTTGACTAAAAACCAAACTTTGACATCTATCTGAACTTCACCAGATTCTAGCTGCCTGCTGCTCTTGTTCATCACCCAGATCACACTGATTTATGTCCATTCCCTCTCCTTTATGAACTGATTCTTCTATGCATATAAAATTGTGCTCACATTATTTCCCCCTATATCTGATTCAGTTCATGTAATTATGCCTTTAGTCCTATTTATCATGATTTATTTGTTCTGTGTACCTTCAGAGGCTCTCAGCCAGGTCATGTTTGTAAATGAGAACTGGTTCTCAAACCTTAAAGGTTGAATAACAAAACAAAGTGTCCTTGTCTACAGACCCACCTAAAGCAATGATACTGTCCAAAGCCTCGTCCCTGGGTGGACTCGAACCACCAACCTTTCAGTTAACAGCCGAATGCACTAACCGATTGCGCCACAGAGACAGTGTTAGAGGAGCCTGGTAGGCGTGCTCAACTCACTTATATGATATGAACTGTCTTTGAACTATGACATCACAAGTTTGTAGCAAAAAATTAAATAAAAATCACAAGAGGTACATGACAGAAATCCAAATAAAAAAAATTGTACAGGTTTATTTGAAACAGCAGAAATGTAAATTAAACTCCTGATCAGTGTGGAAGATTGTGGGTGGCTTTAACTAGAGCAGATAAAAATGTATTTTTCAGGTTTCCTTCAGCGAAACACCAGAGGGGATATTAAACACGGTGGAACGTGGCTGAGCTGATCTTTATAAAATCAGTGGCCGTTCACGTTAAAGTGGTGACATTTGTTATGATTCAATCATGCCAAATTAAACGGAGTAGATTTTAATAAAGGACAGAGACTTTCTGTGAAATAACAACACAAGTGCCCCATCAAATGAATTCTTTTAACTGACATCATTTTCAAGCATTTCTTCTGGACTCTATCCTTTCGGGCCACTGCTGTTCAAAAGATCATCACTAACGGTCCCCCTGGTGGTGTCCAAACTTTATAGAGTAGCATAAGCTAAGCCTTCTCTAATAAAAATACAGGTGCTTTTGTTCCTTTTCCAAAGACTTTAGCAGACCTCTTACAGCTAAACACTAATATATCATGTATTTATTCTTTGACTGATGTGAAGTCAGAGCTGCACAAGACCGGATCAGGACATTCCTGCTGTTTGTGAATCGTCTCCAAACATTAAAATGCAAGCTTGCACATTTGTTTTTTGCCTCTTTTGGAAAAATAAAAGATCATCAGCTTTGAAGCGGTAGAATTGCACAGGGATAAAAAAGTGATCTACAATTTCCACATGAAATAGGAAGACAGGCGTCCACGGGGAGACGCTCAATTGAAACTAAGGCTGTGCCTGATAGACTACAGGATATGCCTGCAAAATTTAGACATATCAAAATGGCAAAAAAGTCTGTTAGTGTCCATTCATATAAACTGAATGGCTTGTTATGTTCTCAAGCCCTTGGAGGATTCTTGCAAGCTCGAGGAAAGACTACAGGAAGAGCAAAATGGTTTTGACATAACTTTATTTTAGTGCGCTACAGGTTTTCTCTCCTCCCTGTGGTTTAATGTTGTATTCCACCGGGTCCCGGAAGGAAGCAGCCCAGTAAATCCGTACCGCTGGACTTAAAAAGGAAACGGTATCTGAAGACAGGTGAAAAACTGAAAGATAAATACATCCAGGCCTCTCGCCTGTAGTGTTTCCCTCCAGAGGGTCGTATCCCAGCCATGCAATATAATGGCAAAGGCATTTGGTTTAAACGTAGCCAGAGAGGAAGTTGTAATAATGAAATAATTCCCGCTAACATAACTCATTTTTTTGATTGAACTTGTGTTAAAGACCCCAAGTTCTTGGATTTTCAACTTCTTATTAAAGAACGTAACTGGGAACCTTTAAACCCCACAGGAAGTAGACGAGAACTAGGAAGTCAGCTGAGCGTAATGAACTGAGCTGATGTTCCCTCCTGTAAGGTTTAAAGTTTTACTCTTCTAGTTGGAGGGAGGAGAGTTCAAATGTAAACACCTCAGCTTGAAATAAACTCTGGAATCATCATTTAAAGACAAATAATTCAGCATGTTTCTCTTTTTTTAAGCTGCAGCAAAAGAGCTTGAATTAAAGATGAAAACATCATTTAGAGTTTTATGCTTCCTTATTTCTAAAAGAGTAATGCTGCATGGTTTGCCAGTCCTACCAGTGTCTGTTATGGCCATAAAACATCCATTAGCTGTGCACCAGATGCATGTCCTGGAAATATAAATACAAGTGTGATAATTGCACAGAATGAATCCAAAACATTATTCATTGGTTTATAGAGTCAAATGCTCAGAATCCGACTGACAGCGTCATAAATCAGGAAATAATCTGAGTCAGGCGAGCTTCATTTACGTTGTTTACAGCCGTACAACTTCAGATTTGCTCATTAATATTTATCCTGCAACAGTTTATTTATTGGATTTAAATGTGTCGAATCCAGACACGTAAAAATAAAACTTTTAGATCAAACCTGTGCACAGATGCAGGAAGAAAGTAGCTGCATCTTTAAGCTGAATTCATTATTCTTTACTTAAAGTTAATCAGTGGGGCTCACTGCTCCGTGAATTCCACAAGACAATATTTACATATCTGCTTTAATCATTGCGGTTCATTTATTTTTGCCCTATTAAAATCAACATGTTGGAGTATTACCAGCTGGCTGGAAGAATGTGGAAGAAAGTAAAGTCTCCAGTAAAGTGAATTGCTTTGGTATGAGGAATTTCTAAACGAATGCACTTGCCAGAAACTCCAGTAAATTTTGCGAGAGGTCAACAGATCATACCAAAGGGAAAAATTTTTAAAAAAAATCTGAATTACATTCTGACTTAAACGTTTAACATGCTGGAAGATAACGGGGCTCCTGGCATAATAATCTCTGAACAAGATGTAAAACAAATGTGCAGAAAAGCATAAAAACTACCATGAAACCTAAGTGTTTCAGTCTCCAAACATGCCATGACTGTGGACCATCTGTTTTTCCCTCGTTACTTCAGGGAGCCAATGGAGAGGTCTGTAGCGATGCGTAACCTCCATAAATATTGCAAACCCTCAGAGACGTCCCCCAATTTGTCCACTGGTGATTCATCTGGGAACTAATAGTGGAAGACAATAAGCAGCAAGAGGGACCATGTGAAAGACATCAGTAAACACATGCATAAATCACACTGACCCAAAGCGATGGTAGGAAAAGTCTCTTTCCACAAAATCATCCGGTGGTTGGATGAGCACAGGGCTGCTGGCAAGTTAACGTTGAGGCTATTCCCAGAATCTCGATGTTTTGGCCTGCATGAATGATGAGAGCTTCTCCTTTTAGCAACTTTGTAAGTTATTTTCCTTTTGCAACTTTGACAGCGCTGTCAATTCCTGTCAATCAACACTAAAACAACAGTTTTTCAGTTGTTAAACTCCAGAACATGTAATGAATTTTTTGTTGTGGACGATAGGCCTGTTCACACTAAATTACATGTCCCATTTGTCCTTCGCAAACTTTGCAGACTGAATTTGAAAAAGCTATAATAACAGGTCCTGATCTGAGCCACAACATCTCCCGTTTGAATCAATAACGGCAACTGTCATAAAGTTTCCACCCGCTGAGGCTTGGCTCCGCTAAATGCTATCATAAAAGAATAAAAGAAAAGAGGCCAATTACATTTGTTTGACAAGAAAAATAGACTTTAGTATGAAAACATACAAGATTTATATAAACAGTATGATGTGATGTTGACCCGTTTTAATATGGGTAAAGCCACTGATTTGCTGTGCTTCCATTCACTAGTGATGTGAAGTTCATGGACAAGTCGAATCTTTTGAACGGCTCTTCACTGTGAACGAGGAGAACGGAGTCCTCCGTTCATTCTTTTGTATTAACTGTGACGTTTGAGGCCAATATTCAACGGTACTAAGGTGCTGGCTCAAACAGAACGGCTCTTCATTTAAAACATCAGTGAGCATAGCATCAGTTCCATAGATATCATATATAAAGGCTTGATGAATCATCCGGGGTTCAACAGCGTAGCTACACGGCAGCCATCTTGGGGCAGCAAACTGACGTTCTGCTCTCTATGGCAGCAGATGGAAGGTGAGCATCAATTTAACTAAAAACACTCATAACTTGATGAAAAATGAACAGATTTACAAACGGGTCACTTTCTTAAAAACCTTATTATGTATAGACTTGAGATATGATACTTCTACAATTCATAAATTTCCCGACCATTATTGTTATATTTTGATATATATTCACAGCCACGTCTCTGACGTTTATAAAAATGCAAACCATTTTGAGAATGGGTTAAAAATTGAGCAAGTTAGAAGTATTTAATAGTACATGCTCCCTTGACACCAGTGTTATGAAAGGCTGCAGCTGGCTGCCCCAAGATGGCTGCCGGCGTAGCTACGTCAGGGTCCATTGACAAACACCACGGGTAAGGTATCTAGTGATATATATATCTATGATCAGTTCTGTCGGGGAAGCTAATTAACAATGCACATGTAGGTGTCGCAACAAAGAATGTCCCCAAATATACCGGTAGTTCCACGTGACACTTCTCTTTCAAAATATTGCAAAAAACATAAAAGAGTCCGCTTTTTGAACGGTTCTTTGAGATGAACACCTTCAAAGAGCCATAAATCCCACCACTACCATTCACCTTGGAATGCTGTGTTGATAACTGATTATTTTTGCAGGACTGGACTTTTGATGAGGAGCGAGGAAGGTGGAAGTTCTTGTTTGTATAGTTTATTTGTGTCTTTGGGTGGAGAAATTCAAGTATTTTGGTGTCTTGTTTATGAGTGATGGTTGGATGGAGAGAAAAGTGGACTGACTGATCAAGACTTTGTTTGGTAAAGAAGGAGCTGAGCCAAAAGGTGAGTTCTCATCTAGGGTCCTGAGCTCTGGATTGTTAATAAAAGAACGAGATCCTGGATACAAACAGCGACGACTCTCAGCTACTACCACACGAAACTATAGCTCAGTATCTGTCAAACTGGCTGAGTAATTGAATGTTTCATTACAATCAATTAAGTGATTCATGAAATGTTTTATGAGTCAACACCCACGAAAAAACAAAACCGTCCTTTAGTCTTTTGGTGACGGACATTAAAATTGTGTCTTTTAATTGGTCTGACTCTAGCTCAGTAAGAGAGTTGTTAATTTTACTGAATTTATGGCACAACAGATGAAAATCTGCTGGGGCAACAGAGTGGACAGACTGACTGTGTCTTTTGCTTCAAAAAACATCTCACAGCTTAGGGCTCAGCTGGCTCAAAATCCGAAGAAACTTCGAGCTTCACCGACTGGTAGACAGTCCGTCTAAAGCAGTTTAATTGTAAACACATTGCATACAAATCATTTTCAAGGTCTACATTTAGGATTTTGGCAATCTTTAACCCCAAATGCACATGTGAGGCTGCAGCAGTTGTTTTTGTAAATTAGAGTTTATGATTATTGCCAATAAGGATTAAACTGGAGTAATTTTAACCCACAGTTACTCTCTGAGCAGCAGACATTTTAACACTCGGCTGTAAACACCCGTGCACAGGATAAACATCATACTCGTATATCAATTTCCATCTAATCCGTATGCAGTGACAATTTTATTGCACTCGTAAAATACTCACAACTGCTCTTAAGCACACTGTATTTTCAGAAGACGTTTTAAAAAGGCTTAAATTACACTCAAACAGCACCAGGATGAATGGATTGGCAGCACTAGCATGAGAGCGCGTGTTTTTTTTCCTTCCAAGACAGGGAATTTTTCTTCGCTCGGCCGTGCCAAGAGCAGGAGGAGAAAATCAACTCCATTCAACTATTTGTCAACTCCCTTTAGAAACATTTAATAGTAATAAAATTTATGGCTGCAGTTTCCAAAGGATACTGCCAGCGAAGTTCATCTCTTCAAAAGTGGTTGTAAATGCTACCATTGTTTGAGATTTTGATTTATGACTCAATTTTTCACTGAGGTTTTAGAGCGTTAAATCCAGTGGGTGGGGTGTTAGCAGACTGCAGCTAATAGCTAATAAACGGATCCATGTTTCGGTTCGATCCGTTCAATGAGGGCCGAACCGTCATGTCCGGATGAGCACCTAGCGGGCAGCTCTCAGGAATCTCCTGGAGCAGCGCTCAGATCGAGTTGCCATATGTTGGAGATGTCTCAGGAAAGCATGAAGTCATACGTCATGTCTGTCAGCTACACCGTGTTATTACATCTTCTTCTGGTTAAACTTACCATTCACCGGGTGTGTTTTAGAGCAGAACAGTGGAGGAGATTAGAGTCATTATTTTGGGATTTTGAGGTGGAGGTGAGTCATTTCATCACTCAGACTTTGTGTCATTTCCTCATACTTCAAAAACTTCTTCCATTACCGTTTAATTTAGAAGCTCTCATAAAAATACGTTAGTCATACCGTGGATCGCAGTTCAAAGTGTAAAACCTTTTACGGTGCAATGTAGAATTGGCTGTAATAAGGTCATTAAAATGTGGCGTTAGTGGAGGTGGGTATGAAAGGGAAAAGGGAATCGTGGTCGGAGTGAGTTATGGCCCATCCAGGAGCAGTAAAAGCCAATGATGAATTAGGACATATTTCTATTTTTTCCGCTCCTTTTTCTCTTTTTCATCCTGACACGAGGAAGGAAATGCTCTTTGTTTTCTTAAGGATGTGCTATTTTCCTGTCCCAGATCCTCCAGCTGAATCCTCAAGCCATCAAATGGAGGATTTAAAGGTCTTTGGCGGCAGTCATGGTTCCCTGCAGGAGTTCCCTCATGGTATATGGAGAGGCAAGTCCACAAGCCCAAAGGGAGGAAGGCAAATTTGCGGGAAATGAAAAAGAAAACGGTTTCAAAAGAGGCTTTTATCATACGTCTTGTTCCCTTTGCTGCAGGTTTTTTTGGTGTAATTTCCAAAACAATAAAAATAATTTTCACAAAAACATTGATCTTTTTGTTATCCCCTTAAATTTAGAAGTTGTCTAGAATTCTTTGAATAAAATAAAGATTTAACAAGACTTTTCAGTTTGGCTTCAATTTAATTGCACAAAACAACAAAATTCTAGTTTAGTTTGGCTAAAGAGACATCATCAACCACACCCTCACAATGCACATGTGCACATGTGTAGATTACATTACGCTCCTACCACAGAGAACGTGTGTAATTTATAGGGGGATAAATCTAACCCCGTCCTGACAGTTAAACCCCGACTCTAAAGGCTGGCACAAAAAAAGCTCCCATTTCAAAAAGAAGAAGAAGCAGAGTCTTAAATCACTCGCCGCAGAGCTCTCGACTTTCCTCTAGAGCCTTTAATTCTGCTATTGAACACTGAAAGTCTGCATGGGATAAATATGCATTAGCATCAACACTGAGGCATGCATCTGTCACATCCCCAGTGAACGAGCTCCTTCTCAGCGAGCCAAGTGGAGATGCTGATGGTGCTCAGCTGACAGGTGGTTAAAGTGGTGATGGAGCTGCAAAAGCCACATGCACAACCAAGTGTCAAAGTTTAAAATGGGAGGGTTAGCATGCTGCCACAAATATAGTCGACTTGGATGTACAAATGAAGAAAAACGATCATAGTTACTCTTCTTTTAACTATACGTACGTCTGTAAGTTTTAACCTTTTAACATTTTGTCTGTATTGTATTGTAATGGGTTATCTTTTATGTTTAATCATTTAGTGTATAGCATTTGGTCAGTTCTTGTGTTGCTATATAAATAAAGATGCTATGCTATGCTGAAGTTGTGGTATTTTGACTTTTCTACTTGATTCTGAAACCAGAAACAATAAGTCATCTAGAAGCTCATTCTCTGTGTGTTTTTGTTTAAATCATAAGTTTGAGAAAAAAGGTGCAGATTCACAATCTAAAGCTCAAATGCATACATTCATATAAAAACGGAACATAAGACATTTTTTTTGACAGTTTGCAACCCTGCTTGAGTTTCTTTTAAAGCAACAATAAGCAGTTTTTACACTTTAAGCTAGAGCATAAAAAATTATCTAATTGATTTTTGAGTTAGAAACTTGACCATTTTTATATTTGCCACCACTCTACACCTCTCTACTGGCCAGATACCGCACTAAACAGTTTTGAGGAGCGGGTAGGTCTCCTAGAGATGATGTCACTACCTGCTTTATGGCCATAGCTACAGGAGTAGCAACTGTAGAGTAGGAGTGATGGTTTCACTGAGAGTTTCGGCTTAACCAGTCTGATTGTTAACCACGTGGTGAAAGGCTTCATCAACACAACCTCACAGGTAAATAAATCCCGAACCTCGATCAAGGGTTTGCATCAGTTGACCACTGGATGTTGGATCGTTTTAATCTGCACACACACACCTGATACGCACACCTGTATGACACATCGCTGAAGGAGTTCAGCAGCTGAGTTCTCGTGGAGAATAAAATGGCATTTACGCTTGGACAACTGAGAGAGAGAGAGAAAGAGGCAGAGAGAGAAAGAGAGAGACTGTTTCTGGACTGAAAATAATTATACATTCAAAAAAATGTAAAATACAATTGTCTGATGAGATTATTAGCTGAAAAGCAGTGGGAGCAGTGGCAGGCTGTGGGAGAGAATGATTTACAACAGTTGAAATTACACTTTTAACCAGTAGGGGGCTACAGTGGAAAGTTAATAAATGTTGCTTTAAGGATAACCTTTTCTTCAAATGTCATTTAAAAAATGTTCTGAACAAAGAAATACAACAACAAAAAGACAGCAGGTGTTTGTGAGCTCAACTAGTCTCAGACAAATTGTTCCAAAACATTTAGTGATAAAAACCAGAGGGGGGACTTTAAAAATGCGGTCACTTTATCACCCAGAAAACAACATCTATGTTTTATTATAGTCCACTGTGTTTTGGGCCTGTCAAGACCCAAATCTAGAAGATTTACCAACATTAATTTAAAGAAAATGTCCTTGCTTTGCCTTCTTCTCAACCAGGGAGTCCCAGACCGTCTTCTCCCTGGACACTCCACCAGCAGGACCCCAAGGCGTTCCCAGGCCAGACTAAAGATGTACTTTCTCCAACGTGTCCTGGGTGGACCCAGGGGTCTCCTGCCAGCAGGACATGCCCGAAACACTTCCCAAGGAGGCATCCAGGAAGCATCTTAACGAGATGCCCCAAACCACCTCAACTGGCTCCTCTCGATGTGGAGGAGCAGCGGTTCTACTCCAATTCTCTCCCGAAATGTCTGAGCTCCTCACCCTATCTCTAAGGCTGAGTCCGGCCACCAGGGCCGGATTTAGCCAGCCCTACCAAGGGGGGCAGGTGGAATATCAGGGGGGCTAGTCTGGGTGCACTAGGAATTTTTGGGGTGTCATATCCCCCCAAATCCCTAAAATGCATAGAAAACTATGCTATCCTCATTACAGTTCCTCTATCCATACAAATATCTTCTCCTTTGATTCATCCTGACACTACCCTCTGCATTTACCCGGGCTTGGGACCGGCACCAATAGGACACTGCTTGTTCCCTATTGTGGCTGCATTAATGTTTTTTTTTTTTTTTTAATCAATCAATTTTTTTTGTGTATTTGTAGTTGTTTAATTTCTTTTTCATGCATTTGTTAGTCCTTTTTTTATTGCTTTTTCACAAATTGGTTTGTCGGTATGGACAAATCTGTCCATATCTAAGCCTGATTTTCTGGGATGTGCTTGTTTATTTCATTAAATTTGGGGTCTTTTGCCAGTGTGTAGTCAACTATTTTTAAAAACAGTCCTGCAGAGAAACCATCCTCATTTGAGCTTTCTACACTATGAAGAGGAAGCTCATTCACTGCTAGAAATTAAACAACTTCTCTAATTGTTTTTACAAAAAAACAAAATTTTTTTTCCAATTTGTGAAGGACTTATTATATTACCAATGGTTTCCCCTGTGGCCTCTCCTAACCCTAACTCTCTGGATATGTTTGTAAAAGTATGCATGGATACAAATGTCCATCATCAGTTGGCAAAAAGAGTAATTTTAAATCATATTTTTTTATTTCTTGGCTGTAAGCAGATAAAGAGGCTCAATTTAATCCGGCAGCAAAAGTAAAAATACTCAAGCCAAGTCATTTTTAACAGTGTAGGTGAGATAATCAGTATTTAACAGATGTTTTGAACGTTTAAAGCAAATCCGTGTAGCTGAAAAACACATTTTCATAAGAGCAAAATGTTCTAAAGGTGAGTAAAACCTAAGTATTTATTCAGATAGCTTATCAACAGAAAACTGAAAGACAATTACCCAAACAAGAACATTTTTGCAACAAACAATTTCTTCTCTGGATTCTTTTTCACAAAATCCAGTCGGGTCGACGTGTGCTGATCTGGGGCCAGCAGAGGGTCATTTACTTAGTGGTAATCCAATGTAAACGTCAGACAGTTTTAATGCCTGAACTCAGAGCCAAAAGATCTGAGCTGGAAACAAGGTCAAGGAAATATTGTTTTGATCTGTTATGGCACTCATCATCATTTAGACTCTAGAGAAGAAGCTTTTCTTTGGCTTGCTTTTTGCCATCTAATATTTCACCTGATTGATGTGAAAAGTCGAACCACTGCTTGTGCTCCATGGCTGGAAACCCCCACATCCTCTTGAAAATGATCACTTCCACCCTCATTCAGTGTTTTAAATCTTTAGTTAGTGGTCTAACACTGGTACCTACCCATCAGCCTGTCAGCAAATGAGCTTTTTCAAAAAAAACTAGAGCATTATTACCTAAAATTATTATCCCATTATAATGAATATAATAATAATTATTGTTATTTTTACTTTACACAATATGCTGGTGAAGGTTCTCAGTCATCCAGGTCATGATAATCTAAAAAAGGGTTTTAATTAAAGGCAACTGGACTTATTTGGTTCTTTGAAGACGTTTTGCTGCTCATCCGAGTAGCTTTGTCAATTCTGTCTGTAGTAAAGGAGAGAGAGACTTATAAACTGTGCTTATCTTCCTCTGTCTGTGACACACCTTCCACCCTCTTGAGGAGGTGTTCACTCCACTGTATTTAGTCCTGGTGAGGTGTTTGATTAAAGGCGTGAATTGTCTGGGAATTAAGTTCAGAGCAGACTGGTAGGTGCTGGAAAGATGAAATCTGAGTCCTCCTCCTCTGTTTAAAGTTGGTTTTTCATGTTTGACATAGATGGCTTCTTTAACTCCTCTCTCAAACCATCGGTCTTCTCTGTCCAAAATGTGGACGTTGTCATTTTCAAAGGTGTGTCCCTTGTCTTTGAGGTGGAGGTGGACTTTCCAACTTTCCAAAGTAAATGTCTCCATCACTACATTCTGTTTTAGTTACTTCTCCTTCCTGCTGGAAAATGTTTTCAGAAGGATTTTCACCTACAGATAAACACTCATTTTGTTGAGAAATCTGATTTCCATAAGCTGTACAGTATATTGTAATTGTCTGATCCCAACATTCTGAATTGGGTACTTTTCTTCCCTCAGATAAAAAGTTCTGGGACATAGAATGTTAAAACAAGTTGTCATATCTTCATCACAACATCTTCTAATAATTTCTTCTCTTTCCTCTTGGACAATGTTTTCAGAAAAATGTTCACCTACAGGTGTACACTCTGTTTTATTACTGTTGTGAATCAAGGTTTTCAAGAAACATGTCAACCTCAGAACTTACCCTGTTCCAACGTTCTGAGTTGGTCTCTTCTCTGTCCTCCTGGACAATGTTTTCAGAAGAATTCCCAACTACAGGTGAAGACTCAGCTTCATTTTGTGAATCAAGGTTTTCAAAAAAGACGTCAACCTCAGAACTTATTCTGTTCCAACGTTCTGAGTTGGTCTCTTCTCTGTCCTCCTGGACAATATTTTCATAAGAATTTTCACCTACAGGTGAAGACTCAGCTTCATGTTGTGAATCAAGGTTTTCAAAAAAGACGTCAACCTCAGAACTTACCCTGTTCCAACGTTCTGAGTTGGTCTCTTCTCTGTCCTCCTGGACAATGTTTTCAGAAGAATTCCCAACCACAGGTGAAGACTCAGCTTCATGTTGTGAATCAAGGTTTTCAAAAAAGACGTCAACCTCAGAACTTATTCTGTTCCAACGTTCTGAGTTGGTCTCTTCTCTGTCCTCCTGGACAATGTTTTCANCCTTCTTACAGTGAGACAGTCTGAGAGCATGGAGCCTTCTTACAGTGAGACAGTCTGAGAGCATGGAGCCTTCTTACAGTGAGACAGTCTGAGAACATGGGGCCTTCTTACAGTGAGACAGTCTGATTACAGTGAGACAGTCTGAGAACATGGGACCTTCTTACAGTGAGACAGTCTGATTACAGTGAGACAGTCTGAGAACATGGGGCCTTCTTACAGTGAGACAGTCTGAGAACATGGGACCTTCTTACAGTGAGACAGTCTGATTACAGTGAGACAGTCTGAGAACATGGGGCCTTCTTACAGTGAGACAGTCTGANNNGAATTCCCAACTACAGGTGAAGACTCAGCTTCATGTTGTGAATCAAGGTTTTCAAAAAAGACGTCAACCTCAGAACTTACCCTGTTCCAACGTTCTGAGTTGGTCTCTTCTCTGTCCTCCTGGACAATGTTTTCAGAAGAATTCCCAACCACAGGTGAAGACTCAGCTTCATGTTGTGAATCAAGGTTTTCAAAAAAGACGTCAACCTCAGAACTTATTCTGTTCCAACGTTCTGAGTTGGTCTCTTCTCTGTCCTCCTGGACAATGTTTTCAGATGAAATTTCACTTACAGATGAACCCTCTGTCTCATTTTGCTGCGAATCTTGATTTACAAAAAATATATCAACTTCAGCACTTATTCTGTTCCAACGTTCTGAGTTGGTTTCTTTTCTTCCTTCAGGTAAAACGTTCTCAGAAGGTTTGTCTCTAACAGATGGACAATCTGTCTCACTGTTTTGGGACATCGGACTCATTTCTTTCATATTAGATTTCTGTGTGATATTAAGATCCATTTCTTAATTAATTTAAGTGAAAGTTAAGTCAAAGTAAAGTCTTAGTAGACGCTCTGTAAAGAAAACTTGTGGAGTTAACTACAAGCTCTTGTAACCAGAATGACTGTTCAAGACTGTCTGAATTGTTTTTCCAGACTAATACTATAAAAGGTTTGTGATGTCATGAGTGACGTCATCATGTGCTTTGATCTTTGAAAAAAAAAGTACATGGGGAGTTATATATATATATAGTATATATCGTTATATAAGAGTCTAAATACAAATGTAACCCATTTAAAAAGGGGTCAAATAATAAGTTGTGTTCATTTTTAATTGTTTTTTTCCTCATTATATAATTTTTTTTTCCATTATATAATTCATTATATAATTTTACCTTTTTTAGGTTTTAATTTGGAAATCAGGATCTTTATTTTGAAAACCGGAACTAACTAACCGGAAGTAGTGAGCCAAATTTATCCGCGATAGCCTATCGCTAGCTAACGAACGGAGTAATAAAGGTATGGAAACCCTGTTGTTTTGCACTACTGAAAAGCATTATTTGATGGTTTGAATCAAAAACTCAAATTGATTTATTTTGTTGCAGCAAGACAAGCACTTTGTGAAGCTTTTACATTGTGAAATGTCCAGTCAACTGACATGTGACTGAGAATTAAGGTAAGGCTGCTTAGAGGAAAAAGGCCTGTTTTAAGTTATGTGAGGCTAAAAGCAGCAAAGCTGTAATTTATGTAACTTTTTAAAATTTAAAAACTTATTTCTTTTTTTAATTTAAGATCCTATTATAAAGAGGGTTAAAAATAAAAGAATGCTCACAGAAAATGTAGTTATGCCTGTTATTTTAAAAGATAAAATATAATTCACCGGTGACGTGTAATCACATGATTTCACTTTACTGTAATTACATTTGGTTAAAATGTTTTATTCTAACGTTGAGATTTAGCTGTAATAACTATAGTTACCTGAACTATATTTTTTCTATTCTGAGAAGATGAGTTTAATGTTGTACAATGTTTGAATGAACCTAATTAGATGATATTAAATTACTAAGCCTGTTTTGTAAATGCAGGCCAGGTCTTTTCGATGTGTGGAAAAGTGATGCTCCAGCTTTGTGTCCAATGATGCTGATTGATGATCCAGTTGATGGATAGCCACCCAGTCGAGCATTGAACCACCACTACACCCTTCAGCAGATCGAGTGGTAAGATTTGAGACCAACTTGGATACTTCAGCTCTTTACTCGACTTTAAAGCAACAATAAGCAGTTTTTACACTTTAAGCTAGAGCATTAAAAATTATCTAATTGATTTTTGAGTTAGAAACTTGACCATTTTTATATTTGCCACCACTCTACACCTCTCTACTGGCCAGATACCGCACTAAACAGTTTTGAGGAGCGGGTAGGTCTCCTAGAGATGATGTCACTACCTGCTTTATGGCCATAGCTACCAGGAGTAGCAACTGTAGAGGAGGAGTGATGGTTTCACTGAGAGTTTCTGTTTAACCAGTCTGATTGTTAACCACGTGGTGAAAGACTACTTTTTAACCTCTATATGCTTCCTCTTGGCAGCGTCATCAGAAGACACGGAGTTCATTTTCACAGTTATGCTGATGACACACAGCTGTACATCTCCTTGTCTCCTGATGACACACGGCCAGTGGAAGTACTTTTTAACTGTATTTCAGACATCAAATCCTGGATGGCAAAAAACTTTCTCCAGCTCAACCGGGACAAAACTGAGGTTTTAGTAATCGGTCCTGAGGCTCAGAGAGAGAAACTTTTACCAAAACTACAATCACTGTCTATGAATCCTTCTTTACAAGTGAAGAACCTGGGCGTGATTTTTGACTCTGAGCTGACTTTTATCCCTCACATTAAAAACATGACTAAGATGGGTTTTTATCACCTAAAGAACATCGCCAGAGTCCGCCCCATTCTCTCTCGGGCCAACACAGAGACACTGATGCTTTTATCACCAGTAGAATGGACTACTGTAATGCCCTGCTTTCTGGTCTTCCCAAAAAGAGTATCTCAGGTCTACAACTCTTACAAAATTCAGCAGCACGTGTCCTGACGAAGACCAGGAGGCGGGAGCACATTACGCCCATCCTGAAGTCTTTGCATTGGTTACCTGTGTGTTTTAGGATCGATTTTAAGGTTCTTTTAATGGTTTTTAAGTGTCTTAATGGTCTTGGGCCTTTTTATCTCTCAGAATTGCTTTTACCGTATGAACCTCTGCGGTCTCTGCGCTCCTCTGGCAGCCGTCTTCTTGTCATTCCAAAAGTTAGAACACATACTCACGGTGAGGCGTCTTTTTATTATTATGGCCCTCACCTCTGGAACAGGCTGCCGGAGAACCTCAGGGCTGCAGAGAACGTTCATGTGTTTAAAGGCAGGCTCAAGACCCACCTTTTTAAGCTAGCTTTTAACTGAGTATTATTTATTATAGTCTGTTTAAATGCTTTTAGTCCACCTTTATACTTCTTATTTATTTAACCTGTTTAACTGTTTTTAGTGTAATTTTAACTTATTGTGTTTAATTACTTTTAGTCTGTTTAACTGCTTTTAGTCGAACCTTTAGCTGATTTTAGTCTAATAGATTTTAGGTATTTAGTTAGATTTTATCACAGTTTTATTGTTTATTCTTATATTTATTTTATGTTATTTTATATTTTAACTTGTTATTTTAATCTTCCTTCCAGTGTTTCCTCTGAGGGAGTCCTCTGCCTCGGGAGCGGTGGTCAGCTGTGGCTGCCTGGTTCTCCAGGTGGTTCCAGGTGGAGGTTGGGTCTCAGCCCTGCCTCCTCTGGTCGCCCCGTGTCGGTGCGTTGGCTGCTGCTGTTGACCTGCTGCTGCCGGTGCAGAGGGCTCCTCTGATGGCGTTTCCTTAAAACCTGCTCATCTGTACTCAGCCCAATGTCCTTTGTGTGTATGTGTATATGTGTGTGTGTGTGTGTATGCGTATGTGTGCTTTTTATGGGGGAGGGATGGGAATGTGGTTTATGTGGGGTCATTTTAACTTGTTAAGCACCTTGAGTTACAGTTTTTTCTGTATGAAAGGCGCTTTATAAATAAAGATTATTATTATTATTATTATCAACACAACCTCACAGGTAAATAAATCTGCCCGAACCTCAATCAAGGGTTTGCATCAGTTGACCACTGGATGTTGGATTGTTTTAATCTGCACANTAACTAAATTAACTAACTTCCCTAGTCATTAAAACATATGCTACGGTCCGTTAAAACCCACAATTAAACTATCTTTAACATCCTCAACATGTTTAAGAATATTAATTGTGTTTACATCAAACTTTCAAACTGTCTTATCTGTCTGTGTTCTTAGGTTTTTCAAATTAAATGGTTGTTCAATCCTTATCTGGTCTCAGTTCACGTTATTAATAAGGTATTTCAATTCACTGTACTCTTTCAAAGAACCTAGATAATTCCTGTAAACACTGAATATAAGTGATAGTATTGGAGATATTTTCTCCATATAAAACTTCCAAAACTTATTAGTGAATTTACAGAGGGTGTAGTTAAAATAACAAATAGTTATTTCAAAACGCTACATTTACAACAGTTGAAATTACACTTTTAACCAGTAGGGGGCTACAGTGGAAAGTTAATAAATGTTGCTTTAAGGATAACCTTTTCTTCAAATGTCATTTTAAAAATGTTCTGAACAAAGAAATACAACAACAAAAAGACAGCAGGTGTTTGTGAGCTCAACTAGTCTCAGACAAATTGTTCCAAAACATTTAGTGATAAAAACCAGAGGGGGGACTTTAAAAATGCAGTCACTTTATCACCCAGAAAACAACATCTATGTTTTATTATAGTCCACTGTGTTTTGGGCCTGTCAAGACCCAAATCTAGAAGATTCACCAACATTAATTTAAAGAAAATGTCCTTGCTTTGCCTTCTTCTCAACCAGGGAGTCCCAGACCGTCTTCTCCCTGGACACTCCACCAGCAGGACCCCAAGGCGTTCCCAGGCCAGACTAAAGATGTACTTTCTCCAACGTGTCCTGGGTGGACCCAGGGGTCTCCTGCCAGCAGGACATGCCCGAAACACTTCCCAAGGAGGCATCCAGGAAGCATCTTAACGAGATGCCCCAAACCACCTCAACTGGCTCCTCTCGATGTGGAGGAGCAGCGGTTCTACTCCAATTCTCTCCCGAAATGTCTGAGCTCCTCACCCTATCTCTAAGGCTGAGTCCGGCCACCAGGGCCGGATTTAGCCAGCCCTACCAAGGGGGGCAGGTGGAGTATCAGGGGGGCTAGTCTGGGTGCACTAGGAATTTTTGGGGTGTCATATCCCCCCAAATCCCTAAAATGCATAGAAAACTATGCTATCATCATTACAGTTCCTCTATCCATACAAATATCTTCTCCTTTGATTCATCCTGACACTACCCTCTGCATTTACCCGGGCTTGGGACCGGCACCAATAGGACACTGCTTGTTTCCTATTGTGGCTGCATTAATGTTTTTTTTTTTTTTTTTTTTTAATTTGTTTGAATCAATCAAATTTTTTTTGTGTATTTGTAGTTGTTTAATTTCTTTTTCATGCATTTGTTAGTCCTTTTTTTATTGCTTTTTCACAAATTGGTTTGTCGGTATGGACAAATCTGTCCATATCTAAGCCTGATTTTCTGGGATGTGCTTGTTTATTTCATTAAATTTGGGGTCTTTTGCCAGTGTGTAGTCAACTATTTTTAAAAACAGTCCTGCAGAGAAACCATCCTCATTTGAGCTTTCCACACTATGAAGAGGAAGCTCATTCACTGCTAGAAATTAAACAACTTCTCTAATTGTTTTTACAAAAAAACATTTTTTTTTTCCGATTTGTGAAGGACTTATTATATTACCAATGGTTTCCCCTGTGGCCTCTCCTAACCCTAACTCTCTGGATATGTTTGTAAAAGTATGCATGGATACAAATGTTCATCAGTTGGCAAAAAGAGTAATTTTAAATCTTTTTTTTTTTTTTAATTTCTTGGCTGTAAGCAGATAAAGAGGCTCAATTTAAGCTCAGTCATCCAGGTCATGATAATCTAAAAAAGGGTTTTAAATAAAGGCAACTGGACTTATTTGGTTCTTTGAAGACGTTTTGCTGCTCATCCGAGTAGCTTTGTCAATTCTGTCTGTAGTAAAGGAGAGAGAGACTTATAAACTGTGCTTATCTTCCTCTGTCTGTGACACACTTTCCACCCTCTTGAGGAGGTGTTTGCTCCACTGTATTTAGTCCTGGTGAGGTGTTTTGATTAAAGGCGTGAATTGTCTGGGAATTAAGTTCAGAGCAGACTGGTAGGTGCTGGAAAGATGAAATCTGAGTCCTCCTCCTCTGTTTAAAGTTGGTTTTTCATGTTTGACATAGATGGCTTCTTTAACTCCTCTCTCAAACCATCGGTCTTCTCTGTCCAAAATGTGGACGTTGTCGTTTTCAAAGGTGTGTCCCTTGTCTTTGAGGTGGAGGTGGACTGCTGAGTCTTGGCCTGATGATGTGGCTCTCCTGTGTTGAGACATGCGCTTGTGCAGTTGTTGTTTTGTTTCTCCAATGTAAAGGTCTGAACAGTCCTCACTGCACTGGACTGCATAAACAACGCCACTGATCTTCTGTTTGGGAGTCTTGTCCTTAGGATGAACCAGTTTCTGCCTGAGGGTGTTGTTGGGTTTGAAGTTTACTGGGATGCTGTGTTTGGAGAAAATTCTTCTCAGTTTCTCTGAGACTCAAGGGACAAGACAAGGGACACACCTTTGAAAATGACGAAGACCGATGGTTTGAGAGAGGAGTTAAAGAAGCCATCTCTGTCAAGCCACAGACAAGGGAGGTAGAAGGAGGTGCGTCACAGACGGAGGAAGATAAGCACAGTTTATAAGATTTTCTCCCCTTTACTTCAGACAGAATTGACAATGCTTGTCCAATGCTTTTTGCAGAGCCACTCCTTGTTGATGCTGGAAGATCCAGCCACGACCCATCTCCAATATTCTAATGAAGGAAGGTATTGTTGCCCAAAATCTGGTGATGCATAGGGGGTTTACTCATGTAAATGTGAGTGCTTTAATCATCAGCCAATCTGGGAGTTATCATTAACTCAGTTCTACATTTCAACTGGTAAATGGCCTGTATTTATAGAGAGCTTTCTAGAGTGTTCTCCCCAAAGCGCTGTACAACACAACAGTCATTCACCCATGCACACACACATCACTGGTGGTGATAAGCTACATTTTAGGGCAGGGATGCCATGCACTGGTGCCCGCCAAGTCCCTCCGACCATCACCAGTAGGCAAGGTGGGTAAAGTGTCCTGCCCAAGGACACAAGGACATTTTTTCACAGTGGAGTACTGCCAGACCGCTGCACATATACCGGTATTATGAAAAAAGCAACATGTTGAGTGATGAAGTAAATAGCTATTCTTTGGCTATAATATAAATAATACAGTATATACAGTATTATATAGCTAACGGCTTTATGTTTATTCATTTAGCTGATGCATTTATCCAAAGCGACTTACATAAACCTATCAGGCATTTTGTGATTTGTGGGGGAACCGGAGCACCCGGAGAAACCCCATGGGGAGAACATGTTAACTCCACAGAAAGGTCGCAGCAGGATTTGAACCTGCGACGTTCTTGCTGCGAATGCTAACAATTGCACCACCATGCACCTATTTTTTTCCCCGTTATCCAACAGCTTTATTGGCTACTGGTAAAATTCAGGATAAATTACAAAATGTTGCCTTTTACATGTTTCCTCATATCTTTCCCAGTTCTTACAAGTATCTACACCCTCCTGTATACTCAGATCCATTAGCATTTTTTCTGTGTGATGGTTTTTAATGATTTAATTCCCTTGTTTTTTACTGTACGGCACCTTGAGTTTCTAGGAAGATTCCCGAAATAAAATGTAAATAAATAAAACAGATAAATATACCTCAGAGGTATATGTCTGTTTGCTTTTGTTGGGACATCAACTTTCCAAAGCAAATGTCTCCATCACTACATTCTGTTTTAGTTACTTCTCCTTCCTGCTGGATAATGTTTTCAGAAGGATTTTCACCTACAGATAAACACTCACTTGTTGAGAAATCTGATTTCCATAAGCTGTACAGTATATTGTAATTGTCTGATCCCAACATTCTGAATTGGGTACTTTTCTTCCCTCAGATAAAAAGTTCTGGGACATAGAATGTCAAAACAAGTTGTCATATCTTCATCACAACATCCTCTAATAATTTCTTCTCTTTCCTCTTGGACAATGTTTTCAGAAAAATGTTCACCTACAGGTGTACACTCTGTTTTATACTGTTGTTAATCAAGGTTTTCAAAAAAGACGTCAACCTCAGAACTTACCCTGTTCCAACGTTCTGAGTTGGTCTCTTCTCTGTCCTCCTGGACAATGTTTTCATACGAATTCCCAACTACAGGTGAAGACTCAGCTTCATGTTGTGAATCAAGGTTTTCAAAAAACATGTCAACCTCAGAACTTATTCTGTTCCAACGTTCTGAGTTGGTCTCTTCTCTGTCCTCCTGGACAATGTTTTCATACGAATTCCCAACTGCAGGTGAAGACTCAGCTTCATNAAAAAGGGTTTTAAATAAAGGCAACTGGACTTATTTGGTTCTTTGAAGACGTTTTGCTGCTCATCCGAGTAGCTTTGTCAATTCTGTCTGTAGTAAAGGAGAGAGAGACTTATAAACTGTGCTTATCTTCCTCTGTCTGTGACACACCTCCTTCATGCCTCCTGAGGAGGTGTTTGCTCCACTGTATTTAGTCCTGGTGAGTTGTTTTGATTAAAGGCGTGAATTGTCTGGGAATTAAGTTCAGAGCAGACTGGTAGGTGCTGGAAAGATGAAATCTGAGTCCTCCTCCTCTGTTTAAAGTTGGTTTTTCATGTTTGACATAGATGGCTTCTTTAACTCCTCTCTCAAACCATCGGTCTTCTCTGTCCAAAATGTAAACGATAAAATACTCAAAGGTATATCCCTGTTTGAGGTGGAGGGGACATCAACTTTCCAAAGCAAATGTCTCCATCACTACATTCTGTTTTAGTTACTTCTCCTTCCTGCTGGAAAATGTTTTCAGAAGGATTTTCACCTACAGATAAACACTCACTTGTTGAGAAATCTGATTTCCATAAGCTGTACAGTATATTGTAATTGTCTGATCCCAACATTCTGAATTGGGTACTTTTCTTCCCTCAGATAAAAAGTTCTGGGACATAGAATGTCAAAACAAGTTGTCATATCTTCATCACAACATCCTCTAATAATTTCTTCTCTTTCCTCTTGGACAATGTTTTCAGAAAAATGTTCACCTACAGGTGTACACTCTGTTTTATTACTGTTGTTAATCAAGGTTTTCAAAAAAGATGTCAACCTCAGCACTAATCCTGTTCCAACGTTCTGAGTTGGTCTCTTCTCTGTCCTCCTGGACAATGTTTTCAGAAGAATTCCCAACTGCAAGTGAAGACTCAGCTTCATGTTGTGAATCAAGGTTTTCAAAAAAGACGTCAACCTCAGAACTTATTCTGTTCCAACGTTCTGAGTTGGTCTCTTCTCTGTCCTCCTGGACAATGTTTTCATAAGAATTTTCACCTACAGGTGAAGACTCAGCTTCATGTTGTGAATCAAGGTTTTCAAAAAAGACGTCAACCTCAGAACTTACCCTGTTCCAACGTTCTGAGTTGGTCTCTTCTCTGTCCTCCTGGACAATGTTTTCATACGAATTCCCAACTGCAGGTGAAGACTCAGCTTCATGTTGTGAATCAAGGTTTTCAAAAAACATGTCAACCTCAGAACTTATTCTGTTCCAACGTTCTGAGTTGGTCTCTTCTCTGTCCTCCTGGACAATATTTTCATAAGAATTCCCAACTACAGGTGAAGACTCAGCTTCATGTTGTGAATCAAGGTTTTCAAAAAAGACGTCAACCTCAGAACTTATTCTGTTCCAGCGTTCTGTGTTGGTCTCTTCTCTGTCCTCCTGGACAATGTTTTCATACGAATTCCCAACTACAAGTGAAGACTCAGCTTCATGTTGTGAATCAAGGTTTTCAAAAAAGACGTCAACCTCAGAACTTATTCTGTTCCAACGTTCTGAGTTGGTCTCTTCTCTGTCCTCCTGGACAATATTTTCATAAGAATTCCCAACTACAGGTGAAGACTCAGCTTCATGTTGTGAATCAAGGTTTTCAAAAAACATGTCAACCTCAGAACTTATTCTGTTCCAACGTTCTGAGTTGGTCTCTTCTCTGTCCTCCTGGACAATGTTTTCAGAAGAATTCCCAACTACAGGTGAAGACTCAGCTTCATGTTGTGAATCAAGGTTTTCAAAAAAGACGTCAACCTCAGAACTTATTCTGTTCCAACGTTCTGAGTTGGTCTCTTCTCTGTCCTCCTGGACAATATTTTCATAAGAAATTTCACTTACAGATGAACCTTCTGTCTCATTTTGCTGCGAATCTTGATTTACAAAAAATATATCAACTTCAGCACTTATTCTGTTCCAACGTTCTGAGTTGGTTTCTTTTCTTCCTTCAGGTAAAACGTTCTCAGAAGGTTTGTCTCTAACAGATGGACAATCTGTCTCACTGTTTTGGGACATCGGACTCATTTCTTTCATATTAGATTTCTGTGTGATATTAAGATCCATTTCTTAATTAATTTAAGTGAAAGTTAAGTCAAAGTACAGTTTTAGTAGACGCTCTGTAAAGAAAACTTGTGGAGTTAACTACAAGCTCTTGTAACCAGAATGACTGTTCAAGACTGTCTGAGCTGTTTTTCCAGTCTAATACTATAAAAGGTTTGTGATGTCATGAGTGACGTCATCATGTGCTTTGATCTTTGAAAAAAATTGCCACTCCCCATGTTTAAGAACATAGGGAGTTATATATATATATTATATATCGTTATATAAGAGTCTAAATACAAATGTAACCCATTTAAAAAGGGGTCAAATAATAAGTTGTGTTCATTTTTAATTGTTTTTTCCTCATTATATAATTTTTTCCCCATTATATAATTCATTATATAATTTTAAATTTTTTAGGTTTTATTTTGGAAAACAGGATCTTTATTTTGAAAACCGGAACTAACTAACCGGAAGTAGTGAGCCAAATTTATCCGCGATAGCCTATCGCTAGCTAACGAACGGAGTAATAAAGGTATGGAAACCCGGTTGTTTTGCACTACTGAAAAGCATTATTTGATGGTTTGAATCAAAAACTCAAATTGATTTATTTTGTTTCAGCAAGACAAGCACTTTGTGAAGCTTTTACATTGTGAAATGTCCAGTCAACTGACATGTGACTGAGAATTAAGGTAAGGCTGCTTAGAGGAAAAAGGCCTGTTTTAAGTTATGTGAGGCTAAAAGCAGCAAAGCTGTAATGTATGTAACTTTTTAAAATTTAAAAACTATTTCTTTTTTTTAATTTAAGATCCTATTATAAAGAGGGTTAAAAATAAAAGAATGCTCACAGAAAATGTAGTTATGCCTGTTATTTTAAAAGATAAAATATAATTCACCGGTGACATGTAATCACATGATTTCACTTTACTGTAATTACATTTGGTTAAATTGTTTTATTCTAACGTTGAGATTTAGCTGTAATAACTATAGTTACCTGAACTATATTTTTTCTATTCTGAGAAGATGAGTTTAATGTTGTACAATGTTTGAATGAACCTAATTAGATGATATTAAATTACTAAGCCTGTTTTGTAAATGCAGGCCAGGTCTTTTCGATGTGTGGGAAAAGTGATGCTCCAGCTTTGTGTCCAATGATGCTGATTGATGATCCAGTTGATGGATAGCCGCCCAGTCGAGCATTGAACCACCACTACACCCTTCAGCAGATCGAGTGGTAAGATTTGAGACCAACTTGGATACTTCAGCTCTTTACTCGACTTATTTTCCCTTGACAATTGACTGATTTGACTGGATCCCAGACGAACGGTTTTTAACGGACAATTAATTAAATTTCATTGTTGTTGTCCCATATTATTTTTATTGTGTCACAGGGTTTTTGCAACTACAATCAGCTCCTATGAACCTAGGTGTGTGTACATACCCCAAAGTAGGTTACACAAACAACCATTTGGTAAACAAAGTCAAATATTAGTCTCTAAGCTGGTGTGTGAATAAAACAGCTTGGCAATTTATACCTAAATATTCATTTTTTAATAATCCTAATGTGTTTATTTTCTTTCAGATTTCAGAGCAAAATAATTTATTTTGAAGAAAAACAGGCATTCAATAAATAATAAATAAAATGGTTAATCCTTCTGATCACTGAGTGAAAGTTAAATCCAGTTGAGTCAGTGCAGACTCACCAAAATAAAAGTTTAATGACTGCTTAAACATTATTGGTGCCACAAACTTAATTAGGATTTACTTAAAGGAGTTTGAATGTTCGACACCTGTCCTCCACTAAAAGGTTCGCGCTCAGAAAAACACAGCAGAACGTTTTAATGAACGTCCTGAGCAGTGTGCTATCACTCATCACAAACGCCTCACTGTTTTCCTTCTCTCTTTCCGCTCCGCTCGTTTTCTCTTTCCCTGCTAGCTCCTCGAATGCCGTGCATTCCTCTTTGTTTGCTCATGCTGAGGCCTCCCTGTGGATCCCGAGCCTGACTTTCCCAAAGCCGATATTAATATCACAGGCCATTGTAATGGAGTTATTTTCATGGAAGCCCGGGAGGAAGTCACGTGGCTATGATTAGTCCCCCGAGGGCCCAGAGTCTCCATTAAGCTGGTTGTTTTAACTCACATAACCATCAATGAAGTGGAAAAGCTGAGGAAGTAGCTATCACTCAGGGCTGGCTGGAGTGTTTTCTGAGCACCTATTTTGTAAATGGAGCCAGAATATTTTCCTTCTTTTTTTTTTTTTTTGAGGGGAATTATTCTTTAACTGCGGCTTGCAGAAAGAGCCTACACATGTGCGCGTTTACACTCACCCACCACCATTAAGATTGATAGCAGTGGGATTTGGTGGTTAACACGCTGTTTAAACCTGGAGAAGAAGAAAAAAGAGGGAAAAAACAACATGAGGAAAAGCACAAGGACTCACACACACTCAGCAACTACACGCAAGGGTGAGCTCCAATGCATCTAACATAAGGATGGAAGAAAAAAAACAGCTCCCTGGAATACATTCACTCTGTCAGGTTACTACTTAAACACACATGACTGAGAAAAGCAGAAACTGCCACATGCATGCTTCCTCTCATAACTCTGCTCACCTTTCTTCTTGACCTAAAAGCCACTGGGCCACTTTACCACCGGCCCACTTCCAAGGAAACAGGAAGACCTGGGCCAGCGAAAGGCGGCTGACTGCTTTTAGACCGACTTTTTAAGTGATATTTACCGTGTTCAAAGGATTACTGTGAGGAAGTGAGGGCTGTTCCCACTCGGCAAAATTATCCAGACACAAGTCTCATGATTGTCAAACCAAATTTTCTTTCTGTCAACTCAGATGTGAAAATTAAAAGGGCCTTAAGAATTAAATAAAACATTACAATCAGTTAGAATTAAATGAAAATGCCTTTATTCTGTTTTCTATCAGATTAAATTTTATGTAGAATATCTGCCTGATTAAGTTAAGTAGCATTCCTTATATCATAGATTGTTTTTCACTTTAAACTAAGAGAGTCTTATACTGAGAAATGGTGGTTTTATATATCATCTTTGGTCATTTACACAATATTGCAATATCTCATGATCTGTCAGCTTTTAGGTTGAGCTTTTAGCTACCATGACAACAAATTTAAACCTAATATCTGCAAAAGTGACTGAGCTGTAGTCATTTTTGTGTTATGGTGGCCATTCTGACATAGGTTGACTTCAAAAGTTAAATCTGTGGTAAATGTATATCTAGTTCTACTAACTAAATAACTTTGTCTCTATATTGTTCAAAATTTCATACCTCTCTAGCAACTTATTTTTAAAAAATCTATCTATTTCTGTAATTGCAGACTTTTTGAGATTCTGACATGAAGCACATAAACGAGCTGCTTCCCCATCCCAAAAATCCGCCCAGTTCTGGCCCGACAGCAGCAGTCAGATCAGAAAACTTTAACCCCGTTACCATTCAGACTGACCTGTGTGGTGCCACCGCTGACTGATCCTGCTCTGGTTGTTTAAGATCATATTTTACAGTTTTTTTGTAGAAACATAAACTCTTGTGGGTCACCTTTTAAAGGAGGAGGTTTGGAATTGTGACATAACCCCCCAAAACAAAACAAGAATCATCAGAAGAAAAGTGTTTGTATTTCTGAACATATTGTTTTTTTTAGCTTTGTTTTTATGCAAATTAGCTGATTATATCACGTAACGATTTCTGTCAACTTTTAAGGATTTAAAAACTTTCTTTTCTTTTCTGAGGAGTTGAAAACACGGTGAATCCAATCATTTCTGTCCGCATGTTTCATTCCATCCAGTGGCTCATGAGATGTTTTGCTAAAACTTTGGCGGCGGGTCATAAAAACCTTGCTTTCTTCACCTCCTTACCTTGACTTTACTATTTCCAAAACACATTTTCACGTTACTTATCATAATATTTGTATCTATTGCGCTCCTTCCCCCAATAAATCCAGTTACTTTATGTTTTTTGGAAGCATAAATACCAAAATGCTCACATCATTGTAAAAGACCCTCTATTCACTCACATCTGCAGGTCGTCTGAAGTGATGTGAGCAAGTCCCCGTCTCATTTTCTTATTAATGTCAGCTCCACATTGGGCGCTGAGCTGCATAAACACCCACACACATGTTAATAATGCACACGCAGCAAGACCATGTGGGCCCCAATTGACCTGTGTGTGTTAAACTGACACACATAATACAGCATCCTTTCCCTTCTTCCTCACGCTGCTTGGTTCCAACTAGTGAGGGGGGGTGGGATGGAAGATCCACATGGAGCTTGTGGCACCGAAGCCCCTTTTCTTTTTCCCCAGTCGTCATGACCAGAGGAGGCCGACGACCCCTCTGCACATTAACTGGAACAGGTGCAGTGAGTGGGGGCTTGTTTTCTTCATTGGCTCCTCAGGAAATCATAAAGCAAATATATTGCTGGAGGACGGTTTTCGGGGTGCCCTGTGAGCAAACTGAGAGGGGAAATGGATCAACGAGCTGCCTCCAGGGACAGTAAATCAACAGGCTAAAAGGAGAGCTGAATGTACTGTGGAGGCCCCAGGAGCCCAGCCCAAGGCCGGGGCCTCTGTCAGTCAGTCTGGTGTTAATGTCAAAGCCAGCTGGACTTGGCAGAACGTGCCTATAAGGAAATGATTGAGCTGTCTGTGTCAATCGCCGGCGCACTACTAGAGGCCATCGTGTCACAGGCCAGTTTTTTGGGGAACTGAAGGGTTTAGTTTTGGTCCTGACTTTAGAAAGAAAACCAGATTTTGCAGCATCTTCAAAGAAGCTGTTTGTGGATTTGTTTGTGTTCTGGCAGAATCAAGCTGTTAAAAATTGACACCCCCACTCTGGAGTAATTGCTCATTGCTAATTGATTCGTCCCGCCTGTTAGAGCTGTGGTGAGATCTCCATGTCCTTCTGTCAAACGCCTCAGTGCACACAAATTTCTCAGAGACTGGGAAGCACTTTCTCTCTGCTACTGCACTTAATTCAATCATCGTCAATCAGAAACATATGGCATTTGTAGCCTGGCCGCCCCACCCCCCCGCCACCCCACCACCCTCACCGCTGCCGCCGTATCCAGTGCCACACACACTCAACATTTTCTCTCGGTTAGTTTACAAATTAGAGCAGCTGAGGGTTGCTGCTACTTCACTCAGGACACTCCTGCTGCAGACGGTCTAGCTGAATGGGGCTTTCTTATGAGCTGGAGACACGAGCTGGTCCAGCCCAATTTTTCTGACGGCGTGTTTCAACACTTCGCACAGGGAAACAGCTGTACTACAAATTAGTATGTTTTCTGTGACAATGATAAATGTGCAGCTTGAACTATGCAGAAGTCCAGGAGTCCCGAACAATCCATTCCTCGTTCTGCCGCACACACATACGCACACATACATCAATAAACACAAAACTTGCATATTTAAAACTTGTGCACGTATCAAAAAAGGCAGAGCATTAATGACCCTGTGTGTGATTGCGCCGCTTAATCATCTGTCATTCTCTATACTGCCGCCAGAGTAGAAATGCAGGACATTGTGCAACTCAATATCTATTGTTGAGAGACAGCCGACAAGCGAACGAACATGAAATAAACTAAACTTCACCTGCTGATTGATTTAAAAGCATGCTGAAAACTGAATTGTGCTGCACATGTGAATGCACAAAAGCAATATTTAATTACTTTACCAAAAATCCACCCTTCATGCAGTTATGGAACGATTACTGTTTTTATTCTTCAAAGTCGAGCCACTGGTTTTCAGACTGATAACACCTGAAAACAATGAGGTTGTGTCATTTCAGGCTCTGTTGGCACACTAAAATATAAAACAGGAAGTTCAGTTTGAGTAAGAGCCTCATTTGAAACCTTTCAGTGCAGCTGTTTGGAAAGTCTAACAGAAAGGGGTTTAAATATCTAGGAAGTTGAGGAGTATTGTTCTGGTTTCGATGCCGGCAGAAGTTTATGTCTAAGAGCAAAGCTGCTCTGAAAGGTTTCTTTGGTTTGGTTTGATGAATAACTCAAGCTTAGCTCAATATCTGTGAATTTGATATAGATATTGGCTGTTTTTATTTTTTTGCTACAATCAATTACATTTAAAAGTTATTCAGTGATTTTCATTAAAATCCATCCAGTAGTTCATGAGATATTTTGCTAACGTAACTCATAAATGGACAAAAACATTATAGCTCTCCTTTCACCTTTTAATCAAGAAGCTATAATTAATATATCTCTTCCAAACAGATATTTGTAGTGCTGAACTAAAAACAAAAAGGCAATTTTAAATTCATCCAAAAAGAACAAAAACTGTCAGATGCAACGCCTCCAAATCAAATAAGAAAAGGAAATTCAAACACTGCTAGACAACCCTCTCTTTAGAGCTATACAAACATCCCTGATGATAGTACAATTAAAGGAGAATGCATGATTAATCCAGATAGTTAGTTTAAATGGCAATATCTATCATGGATGAAAAGAAAAACACCAATTCACAAAACCATAACAGCAGGAAGCACATTACAGAAAAACACAATGATGGTTCACTCGGGCAAATGGAAACATGTACTGAGAAACGCTTTGCAACACAGTTTCCCCTTTATGCACTCTAGGTACAGGTACAGTTATCAGGGATTTCAGCTTTTAGTCTCGCTGTAGTTCTGCCTGAGTGCGTGAGCCGGATGCTTTTTGTCTGTGATTTAATGTCCAGTTAGAGTCGCGTGCGGTTTAGGAGAAAGTGATTGTGTCAACGAGCTCAGTTGGTATTTTGCAACTAAAACGAAAAACTTGAGCCATGGAGAAGTGAAACTACTTTTTGGGGTTGTGCTGCTGGAGCAGCTGGAAGGTATGCATGTTCCAAGGTTCATGTAACAGGAAAATAAAAATGGCAGTTCCTCATTTTTACACTATATGCAATTTCATACTGAATAAAAAAAACAAAACATGCCAGCTGCTTAAATGGATGGTGGTGATGCCATGATTTGCCAAGCAGTTAATGGTGGTGGATCTCTCAGTTTTAAAGATTACTTTTATATGAGTGAGTTTTAAAACAGGATCACATTTAAGGTCATCTGTGACTCGTAACTCATAATTTCTCCAGAAAACTATATTGATACCGCAGCATCTTTACTTCCTCATTCTGATAATGACACATTGAGACTGTTTCCTGTTTTAATATCATCACCATCGCAGGCTGCACAAGACAAAGAAAGACTGACGACGTTATAATTATGAAAGCATCTCGTTTATTCCACAGACGTAAGGGAAAATCACTCCCCTCTGACATTTAGGCTGTAGGGATAAACATATACTCAGCTTTTTATGGTCGACTTTAAAGAGGAGAATGAGGTGTTTTTGATGTTTTTCACTAAACTCTTGGTTCGTCTGTGATGTGAAGCCAGGCTGAATGTTTTGATGGGAAATATCATCGGTTCTGAGAGATCAAAAAGTCTCAGTGTTGTTCTTTCTGCCCAACAGAGTGGCAGAGACGATCTAAATGCTGGCCCATAAATTTGACCCATGTGAGCGTGCTGCTGGCTGAGCGTCAGTGAGTACCCAGTGTGTGCCAAGGAGTCTAGAATCTTTATTTTAACCACAAAGCTGCTCATGCATCTGCTTCCTCACATCAGTATGACCCATTTTCCACCTGGAGTAAACACTATAATGGGTACTTTAGGAAGGAATGCTGAGGCAACATGCTATTATTAAATTGATAATTGGTCACAAAGTTCAGGGTGATGCGTTCACTGACAAAAGCTTTAATTTATTAAAGTGCCTGTGACTCCATATTTAAATCACTTTATATTAAACAGGTGTAATCTTTGATGCCTCTAGATTAGCGTTGCACCATTATAACTCAAAATACTCTGTAATTATTTCCTAACGAGCAACTCAGAGATCAGAAGAATGCGTCGCCTTCCGGTTCTGCTGGGTTTCTCCTTATTTGGCAGCCTGGCACTTCTGCTGCAGCAGGGGGCAGTGTTGTCACGTGAAAGAGAAACGAAACTGAAACTAAACACTACACAGTCAATGGGCAATGGCGGCAGCACTGCCTCGCTCCAGTTGTCGTGAACGTGCATGTGGGAGGAGAATTTACCATATAAGCAAGTCCGGATCACTATGACCTCATAGCGGGCTGGAGTGAAAAAAACTGTTTGAAACCTGGGTCTGAAATCTTGAAGAGCTTCTCACTGGCTGTACTAGGAGACAGATGGATGCCGTTTTTTGCTCTTTCTGGCAGGTTTAAGGTGAGAACTCAACGTTGCAACATGATAGATAAGTCAGAAAACATGGAAACCGATGTCATGGGCACTTTAAGAAAGAACATTAAATAAAAGTTAGTAAATAATGAAAACCTAATTTCCCTCTCAGTGTAACTCAAATACAAACACATTGCTGCTCCAAGACCTGATTGTCATCAGAAGATGTTCCACTGTGGTCATAAAGGGACGGATGTGGTCAGCAACAATACTCAGGTCGACTTTGCAACTAGCTGTGAATTTTTGACCTATGAAACAAAACAATATACTGTATCTTCAGTCAGATGTTTTAGTTTAACTTCGGCTTTAAGATGCATGAAATATTCTGCACTAATTCAAGTTTTTTGATGGGTAACATCTCTCAGGGTTACCTCTGCAGGGTTAAATGTCAACATCAACACCATCACCATGATGACAAGGCACATTGTGACTGGGTTGTGTCCAATTTCTTCAGAGTGAGTTGACAAACAGTCAAGATTACACATTTTTCAAAGGAAGTGAAGTTTGAAAACTCCTTTAGCCAACGCTAAAGCATATTTCACGTTTCTACTGACGGTAACACAAGCTCACATCCCTCTGGCAAAATTAATGTTAGTGAGAATTTTTAATGGGCCCATTTAAAGCCAAGCTTCTTGAAAGTTTGCCAGCGCTACCAGAGCATGTGAGATGATTTCAGAGCTATAAAAGAAGTCTTATGTTCTGCCACCTTCACTATGATTAAGAGCAGCACTATTCAACGAGTTATGTGAGTTAAGGGAATAAAGGAGAAGCCGTGTTTTTAGGTTTTAGCAGAGTTTCTTTCTAAAACACAGGTCATCTTTGTTTGGAGAAAAAGATGTGAATTTGACCAACCCTCAAAGTTTGACACCCCAATATGTCCGACCGCTCATGTAATCCAGCATATTGTTTCTAAGGTAAATGTTTACAATAATGGGCACAAAAAAAGAAGTAAATTAATCTGTTAATTTTCATTTTTAGAGATCTTCTTGCAACATACAAACCTTATGATATGGGAAAATAAAAAGTCACAGTGGCATTTCTGATTGCATCTAATTTTTAAAATAACCTAAACTGTCTCACATCTAAAGCTCAAAGCAAATAAACTCATATATGTAGTTTCCTCTAAGGAACAAACAAAATCTAGAGTGCACTTTTAAGAAGAACTATGTCTGGTTGTTTTGACCAAACAGCAAACTGGACTTTCTCAGTTTCAAGACAACAGTTTCAATAAAATAAGATACAAAACTGTCTGTCTAACAAAAACACTTAATATTCCCCCCCAAAAAAATCACTTAGCAAGAAAAATGATCCTTAACACCACAATCAGCTTGTTGCACAATCCGTTTATAATCCTGTTTAGTGCACTAACATCTGTACTCATCCAACACAGACAACTGCTCCTTTCTATGAAAGCCTTGTTAGTGGACGGACAGAGAGGAAGTAAAATGGGCCAGACAGTCATAACAGGAATCATTCATTTTAACCACCAAGTACAAGAGACAATGGAGTTTGTCTTACTGTCAGCGGTACTTGGACATTTTTGAAATGTTCAGACTTTCACAGACCACACTGTCACAAGACAATGACGCACAATTCTTCATCTGTTAACTTAGCACCACGGTTTGTTTTCATTACTCTCAATAATGAGTTGGTATCTAAATCTATTGATATGAATGAGTTAAGTCTCACACCAGCAAAAAATAGAATTCTGCTGCATTTTAAGTTTAAAATCTAAAACTGTGAAAAATTTAACTGTAATCTTTATGACAAATATTTAAAAAATGTAATTTTTAAAAACTTTATGGGACACAATTATAAAAACAAACATTACAATAAATAATTTATTTAGTTTTCAGGTTTAAACAATTATCACTCTTACAATTTTTCTAAATCCTTTAATAGTTTATCAGAAATGTTGCTGGAGAGAAAAAGCTGAACTAAAATATTTCCAGACTGCTTGCTGTTCAAGATTATTCACATCAGGTTTCAGCACCTCTACACCTAAAAAGTCAGACAAAACAAAAAACAGGAACATTCAGGTTTTTCTAAGTACAAACCTTTAGCTCTACATGTTAGCTGAAGATGTGTTAGCATAGTTGCTAACATTCATTTTTCCTTAGTAGCTTTGTGTTAGCAGGAGACTGAGGGAGTTAAGCTAGCTAGCCTGTAAGCAAATAACACAAGAAGTTTACTAGAGACTGAGAAGAGACACATGGCACTGCATTATACGGTGAGCTAAAGGCAGGTCATGTAAACGGCATTCACGAAGGAATCTACAAAATGTCTCGAAATGTTAATGAAGGTTCTCCATTTCTTTGTAAATTAGTCTCCATGTTGTGTTGCTGGAATTTTGAACCTGTTTAGAGATTTTGCAAGACAAATGTTCTTTCTAGTCTCGAACTTGTCTCAAACTTTTCTCTAACGCTGTTCAATTGCGTCTCAATTTAGTTTCTGTTCAGCAAAAAGTGCAAACAATGTGAGACAATCTTGGAAGGGGTTGGTGACCAAATTGTGGGAGGGTAAATTGCAAACAAATGTAGACATCTTTAAGACATTTCATGGCTTAATTGCAACCAGACTGTGTGGATTAATAAACAAATGGAGAAGTTGAAGCCACTAGAAGCTAAAGCACCAGGGTATTTTTAAAGTCCCTCCACGTAAACAAATGTGATATTTTCCTTTGCATGGAAGAAATGTCTCGGATAATGAGTTTTGTTGATTCACATAGTTTTTACCTTGCTGCTGTATGTTCAAAAAATAATATTTCTTTAATGTTTAGTTGTGATTTGTCATTTGATGCTAAGAAAACTGTGTTATTGTTCACAGGGGAATAGGTGGGACTTTCAGCTCTGGCTACAAAAACAACATGGCAGCGTCAGTTAACGGTATCCAGTGGCTTCACTACTCACCAACAGCAAAGGGCGGAGACATTTCATCCAGTAATAAATATGTAGGTACACTAAAATTTGCGTATTATCGCAATTTGACAGTGTCCTGTGTGACCTGGACATATCGTCTGTACCGATTCAGTGTGATTCCAACCAAGCTAATGAGACATCTCATTTTAAAATGCAACACTTTTATTAGCATAATGTGATCTGTACTGACAGCAGGTTATTTCTCTGTCTCCAAATTTAATGCCAGGGAAGTTCCCTTTTAGTTGTAGAGAAGAAATGTAGCATCAGTGAGAACGGATGTGTGTGTGTAGCTGGCTGCAACCCTGTGGGAGAATCTGGGAGGTTTTTATCACCTTCCCGAGCTGTTGAGCTAAAATAATGCCTCCTCTGTTATCCCCATCACCGACGTGCACCGGGCTAGTCTGAGGGGATATCCTGCTGGTGAAATAAACGCATTCATCCTGCTTGCGGTGGTTTTGGTGACACAAGATTTACAAAATGTTCCACACGTCTTCACTCGCCTCCATCAATACTCTTTATATAGGGTAATGGTCCTTAGATCCTCTGTTATTTCAGAAAACACGGGCTTCTTAAAAAGGTGCCAATTTGAGCATGTTAGACTAAAAACAGCAGTAAACTTAATTTTCCTCCAAACGGCTTCATCCTTTAAACACAGGCCTGGACTTTCTCTTGGTCTTTTCGAGCTGTGTCACTCTAACAACCAGCCTTTAAATGAAACGAACAAGCAACGTGCTTTAACAAGAAGGAGGTTTAGAAAGATGATTGCTCAACATCCAACTCAATGACTTAAGCAAAGTTATAAAACCACTATGAAACAATTCTGTGGGCTGGGTAAGGAGGAACCATTAAGTAGCTGAAGTAATTCAAAACATCCACTAACCATAATACACCGTGTGGTTTCTGATTTCTGGAAAAGCGAAGTACTTAAAAACAATCGAATTTGAAAAATTTTACCCTCCTCTCCATTCCTCCCCTCTCCTGTGGCAGCAGACTCCACCGTGGGATGAAAATACCCCGATGAATGCGCGTTACAGTTTCTCTTTAAAAATATATTGGGCTGTATTCTGCTATCACAGCTTGCTCCTTTTGTCTGACCCAAACCACACTTGTGGTAAAGCTCCTGTCATACCAGCTACAGCAATGACATTGACATTAGAAACCAGAGGAAGCTTGGTTTACAGGCCACCCAGGTTTTCCTGGGGTCTAAAGGGCCAAAGAAAGTATATTTTGGACAAGTCACAGAACTACTCTTGCATTTCCTATTATTAATTTTACGCAGGCGACCAGCCTCTGCTCTGTAAATCATACCTGTGGTTTAAAGAAGGCTGATGGGACTCTTCTCCCTCTTCGCTCTATGCTATGTTCTTCATTGTCTGTCTTATCCATCTGGAGGTTGGGCTCAACATTTACACGAAAACACAAATAACAGACGTCCTCAGATTTTCCAGGTATTTTTAAGCATCAGCTTTTTTAATAATCCCTTAATAATTTTATTGTGCTTTAACTTGTTTTGGGTAACTTTGTGTTATTGCAGCATCAGAGCTACTAAAAAGAGGAAATATGTAGAAATTCTTTAACTCATTTCACCTTTTGCCCTTTGTGATGCTGCTTGCTCATCTTAATATAACGCAGAAGCACAAGTTTGAGTTGAATTAGACACTCAGCTCAACTCTTCTCATGGTTCAGGCTTGACATTTATGCAGCCGATTGTTTTATTTTTGCAATCTAGGGACCATAAAGATAAAAAATTAGTTAGATTTTGATTGATGAGTCTTTGAAGAGTTTGCGATTTTGGCGTTCAGTTTGGCCGTGAAACTGTTAATGTAAAATAAATGGCTCATATTTGATGCACACATTCAAGCAGGGTGGCCAGCTGTTAATATATGCACAAAGCGCTGTCTGCCAGTAAAAACTGTATTCCTTCAGTGTGCTTTCCACTGTAAGCACTCATGACTCAAGATAGACACTTTTATTCTGACAATATGAAACTGCACAGCTGATTAATCCTCCTTCGATGTTAGATAGATTTGCATTTGAAGCATTTTCATTCTGTCCACCATTTATATAAATGTGTTAAGCAGAAACCACACAGGGAGGATCAGGTATATTAAAAAAAATACTGTAAGCCCTTTATTTCCCCTTTTTAGCTATTGTGTGTCTTAATACTGTTTGCAAAGATTGTCCTCCCCCCTACAGTGTTAAGTTGAGCTGTGAGATGTGGAGAAACAGCCTGTGAAAGCTCAAGTGATTGCTGGAGTCATTTAAAAACTCTCTGGCATGCTCGTTGTGAGGAAGTGGCAGCTCCAGCTGTGATGCATTTACGTACCTGGAACCCATCAAAACATGAATCTGAGTTTTAAGAAGAAACTTAAGGTCTTCACAGGAGGGTTAATAACATTTGCAGATAAATAAAACTGGGTCACAAGCAGAACTTAATGTGACATTTAGACATGCTATAAATGCATAATGTAATTATGATTCTAAAATGTGCATAATGCATATTTTTGCCTGATCTAACTTTGGTACGTTTGCACAATCTGAGTTAGGAAGTAAAAGGGACTAAAACGATCCTGGACAGAAAAACAGGCAGATTGATGTTTAACTTGTTGGTTTTCTGCTGTGTTGTCATTAAAACACCTCGAACTAGACGGAACTAAATGGAAATCACATTTTTTTCCCTGTGGGTAATGTAACAATAACCTTCAGTGGTTCAACTGACCTGAAATCTGTTATTAAACATGTCCATAAAACTCATATAAAACATATAAAGTGCTGTTGGCCCCATAGTTTAATATGAGAACGTGCTGAGTGATGCATGCACCTTAAACCTCAGTAGATAATGAGGATTTTGAGTCTATGTTCTTTATTTCTTTTAGTAAGGCCAACAATCCAACTGCAATGCAAAGCTAAAAAACAGAGTGACAAAAAGATAAATCTAGAAATTAGAAAAAACATGGATGTTGAAGCAGAAAGAAACTGGCACCCCCTAGTGGTTGGCTGCAGTATAGGTTTAAAGTCCTACCCACTCCATGTTAACAAATGGAAGTTTTTTAAATAAAAGACATAAAAATTCACCTCAAATCATTCCACTAAAATAGTAACAGAAAACTAAAAGAAAATGACAAGAAACCATAGCAGGTCCACTTTATTCTAATTATTCTAATTGGAATATTAAAGTGCAGCTTTTTTTTTTTTTTTTAATCTCAATTACTTTGATGTATTATTGCAACTTTTTCCTCAGAGATCCAGAATATTTCTAGTTAAACAATAAAAATTCCTTCCTGTAAAACTCAACATAATTGAGGCCTTTGTTGATTTCTTGAGTGAGTGTTTATGTATAAATCCTAAACAGTGAGAAACGTCTTCCTAAAGACAGCTGAGCTCATAAAGATGGACCTGTTTGTGCCAGTAAAGCTGGACTTTGTGTGAAGATGTTTAGATTTGGTGTCATGTGAGTGCATTAGGCAGAATGTAAACACACAGCAGACATTTACTGAAACTGGTCTCACCGACAGGCAGCTGTTCTTCTTGCGAGCCTTGAATCTATTGATTTATACATTTTGAACGCAGAATGGACTGACTAGCATTAAAAGACATCACTGCCTCTAGACTCCAGACAGACAATTCAAAGAATTTTTAAACAGAGCTGGAGAAATCCATCATATCAAAACCGTTTTAGGTTTTATTTGGGCCTCTGGTATCTCTCATCTCTTCTGGGACCTGACAGTAATTACAGCCATCAAGGTGCTCGTCTGGAGCCGTCAACCAGGGGCGCGGAGGCTGCTTCTCCTCAGCTCGTCCGGCCCTGACTCCTAACGCTACTCCGTTTGTTTTAACAGATCCTGAAGTATGTAATGGCCATAATCGCAGACAGGCCAGATTTATTCGGTGTTGTCACCCCTGTCTAATTCATATATTAAGCTAACAGTTACTGGGAGGATAATCGTATACACAAGGTGAAGTTATAGCCAGGGAAAAGAATTTGCGGATAAATTTAGGTTGTGAAATGGTCAAGAAGGGAGTTTTCCTGCTCCGCCTGGAGCCGTATCAGTGCCATCATTTTAAAGTGCCACTGAATTTAAACGAGAATACGTAAAATACGATCCTGATGATGTCATCAGGGTAAGCTTGATTAGTGCTTCTGAAAACTTTTAACCACAAATTGGCATTGTGAATTTAGTTAGATAGTTTTAAGCGTTTATGGGCAGATAGTGTGAGGGAGGGTGAGTTTGTGTTGTATTGTGTTTTGATCTGTTTTATGTCTGCACTGGAGCTTTGGAGAATGTTTTTTTTCAACATGTGTGTTCCACCTGTTCTGCATATTTGACCTAAGCCAAAAATAATAATGTTTATGGATTATTAAAGAAATTATACAAGTCGATAATTATCTGGAAAAAGTGAGACTTGTGCTTATCTAGCTTTCATTAGAGCTACTTTAAACTTCTTTGGTGGAAATTAAGTTCTTTCAGGGCAGATGAGACTACATTATGAGCATTAATTGTTTTCATGATTCACTCTAATGACAAAACCAAACTGAGAACATGGCTGTTTTTTCTTGGAGGAACAACAGGAAAAATCCTTGATGTTGCACACTTGGAAACTTGGCCTGATGGAGGTTAAGTACCTTGCTCAAGGGCGTCCTGACAGTTGAAATTCAGAAGGAACGAAGCATGAATCGTTTCACTTTAACGCCAGATTCTCTGAGCAAGTCCAGAGCTTTGAGTCGATCCCCTTCCATACTGATTTTTTTTGGGCTGCTTTTATTACATAAACTCTGCTCACTGACATTTTGTCAACTTTTCCTTTAGATAAGCTCATCCATAAACACTCTGTGGAATTAAAGACCTGGAATTTCTTCAAGAATTGCCAGAGTTTAGAAAGGTTTTGATGAATTTTGAAAATGACACAATGCATTATTAAAATGTAATATGTGTTATGAATAATGGTGTAGATTTGCTCTTGACATTGGTGGGGACCGGGATGGGATGGGTGTGAGGAGTGTGCGCCAGAACAGGGATTAAAGCGATTAGTCCTGTCCGGTCTGGACCGGCCCAAAGTGACCAGCACCAGGTCCACATCCAGACCCAGAGCAAGTGTCCTCGATGTAAGCGGCTCGGCGCGATCCAGACACATACGCCTCCTTACCTTGGACACAGGTCCATCTGCACACAGCAGCACAACACCTGGTCCGCTGGGCTGCACATATTATTAGTGGGGATGCAGCGCTATTTCTGCGCCCTTGGATCGAATTATTGGTGGGGACACGTCACCTCCGTCCATGCCAAACTCTCACATCAAACTTTAGCTCAATGTCTGTCATACTGACTGAGTTAAAGCCAATTTGCGGTTGCTAATTGTGGCCATCTTGAATTGACTCCTAAAGTTAATAAGTTATAAATGAACATCAAATGAAGAGTTTCTTTAAAATCCATTGAGTGGTTTATGTGTTATTTTTCTAGCAGACAGGCACACTAATCAAATTAAAAGAAGTAATTATTAGGTTGAATTGCCTTTTAAAATCTTTATCTTTTGAAAAACAGGAGAATAAATAGGGTGATAAATGATGCCTGTTGGTAACAGCGGGACAGAAAACAGCCGAGCACAAACTTGGCAGTCCCTCCTCTCAATGTTCCATGCGAGTGTTGAACTGCACTCCAGTTTCGTGCATGTTTGAAAATGCTGTCACCCTTTTTCCCTCTTAAATATGAAACACTAAACACATGAGTAAAAATTATGGCACTTTAACAGCCACTAAATGAAAAGACAAATTATTTTTCTGCATTAAAAGAGTTGACTGATTTGCGGCGCTCGTTACTGAGGTGTTACTCTTATTAGGTTTCATGGTTTCATGTCAAGTGATGTCAACTTTTCCCTCATGCTAATGCGCTCTACCGCATGTTTAGTCAAAGGGAAATGGCACGGCTAAATCAAGTATAAACTTTTTATAATGCTGCAATAAAATACAAGCCCGTA
This sequence comes from Callopanchax toddi, assembly GCA_006937965.1. Lineage (NCBI taxonomy): Eukaryota > Metazoa > Chordata > Actinopteri > Cyprinodontiformes > Nothobranchiidae > Callopanchax > Callopanchax toddi. The sequence goes on along the minus strand of SSNR01000020.1, from coordinate 1,185,935 downwards.
TTGAAAAAAACAAGACACCTCTGGAGAGTGAAATGTGCATAACACCAACAATCTGCTATTAAATAATGAGAGCGAACTCTGGTCCTATGCTCCTGCTCCACTCCCATCCATCAGCCTCTAGTCTCCACTAAAAGCAGGGTTTACGGCTCACTTTCTTAAAATATGTTCTCCTAGATGGACGCTGGTGTCGATGAGGTGGTATTTCTCAGGCCCCTTGTCTTTCCGTTATCACAGGATATGGAGCTGGGAAGAGTGAAGGATCAGAGTGGGGAGGACTGGAGCCCTAAAGCGTGATTTACTTGACCTCGCAGTGCTGGAACTTACAACCAGAGCCTCATTAATTCCCAGGGTCATTCTGCTCGGACATAAATTGGTTTAAAAATCGGGACGTGTGGAAGACTTCCAGACATACACCAGGAATTATGAAATCTCTGGCCTTATCCCAACCTCCCTGCCTCTCCTCGTACCCACTCCAAAACCCAAAGTGTTTTTAAAATCGCGGCGCGTAAATCACACGCAGGTCTGCTCGGAGGAGTCACCTAATCCTGATCGAAGGGAGGAGGCCAGTGGAACGTTTTCTGCTTATTAGGCAGCAAATATGGCGTTGTTTTATGTGATTATCAACTGTGAATGATTTTTCTCTCCCATCCATTTTGGGAGCCTTGGCCTGTCGTTTGTTTGTGAAAAAAAGGAGCTGGAGCAAGAGCAGGGCTGCAAGGGGAAGCCCAATAAATTACACTAATGCACGTATTTAAAGGGGCTTTTATTCCCTCTGGCCTGTTATCAAGACTACTCCAGTGAGAATGTAAACTACCTCTTTCTGCCGCCCCATCCCTTCCCCAGACCCAATATTTAATGTTATCATCCTTTAAAACAACTCCGCTGTTTATGTTTTTGCAAATAAAGGACAGATTATTTCAACTTTTTCTCACCAGTTCATATTGGCTGCAGATTAGTCAGGCAAATAGTTGTCTAATGGTGCTGCAGGGCTCATTAATCCAAGAAGATAGATCCAGAACAGTATAAACACAGCAAAGTCAGGGTTAGTGAATCACACCTTCGGTTTATGGAGGCCAGTAGAGGGGGAGGATGCTCCACATGAGCCCACACACAAGAGAAGTTGTGGAAAGGAAAACAAGCGTAATCCTGCTGATAAAAGCGGGATTGTTTGAGAGTTTATTTGGACATGCAGTGCCTGGCTGAGGTTAGACCCTAATGAGACAGCAGCCTGTCCAGAGTGGATTCATCACCGCTGGATCGGGGTTATCAGTCTCCGCCGTGCCCCACTACTTTTAATCAGGCTCCTCTCTGGTCACTCCCTATCAGCAGCAGTCCATCTCTGCAGCCGTCAGCATCCATCAGGAGCTGCAGACAAGTCCAGGGAGTGAGGCTGAGGAGTGCATTAGTAAGTTATTACTATGTAGTCTGGTTTTATTGTCCGCCGTGTCTCAGGGCAAACACACACACAACCATTCATTTACTGTACGTACTCGAGACAATGATCATTCATTGCCGACAGATGAAAGGCTAATGATAATGTTTTTGCCTCTATGTGTCACTTTTTTAAGTTTTTGCAAAATATCTCATGTAACATTGAAATGATTTTACCTAACCCTAACCCTGCAGCTCAGTCAATTCTACAGATATTGAGCTGGAATTTGAGGTGGGATATAAATCAGCCTCTCTTGACACACACACACCAGTCATTAACTGATTTTGTGGGATATTTGTTTCAAATTTTACCAATAAGTCAACCTTTTCCCACTTTGTTAGAAGTGTTAGCAAAATGTATCATCACTTAGAAATTCTAATGAAACTGTTAGAAAGTAATCACTCAGTGTATTTCTACAACTGATGTCACAGATGTTGAGCTAAAGTTTGGTGTCATGGTAGATGAAAGTCATCCTCAACATTCTGAGCTCTAATAGTATAAGATCTTAAACGTTAACATTTGGGGCCGTTCCCACTTGTCTTTCACACATGAGCGTAGATTAGGCATGGAGTATTGTCCCCACTAATAATTCGATCCAAGGGTGCAGAAATAGCGCTGCATCGCCACCAATATGTGCAGCCCAGTGGACCGAGGTGGTGCGCTGCTGTGTGCAAACCTGTGTCCAGGGGAAGAAGGCGTGTCTGGATCAACCGGGATGCATGCTGCAGTCCGTGCTTCCAGACATGCCCTCTCCCCGGACTGAGGTCCGCGGCACGCCGGTGATGGCACCTGCTCTGGGTCTGAATGTGGGATGTGGATCGAGCTGGACTGTCCATTGGGCATTTTCCCAAGTAGGAGACTGGATAAACTTTAAAGGGAATTTTATTATATAAAATAAAGTCCAAAAGGCAAAACTAGATTAAAGGGCAGGAACACAGGGACTAGGGGAACAAAACAGGGGAAACTAACCAGGGGAGTAAAGCAGACGAACCAACAGGGAGTGACAAGAAACAGGGACTTCTACACAGACAGGTGATTAGGAAACACCAGGTGCTGCAATCAGGAACACATGTGAGACTGAAAGAGGGAAACACAGGACCAATAACACAGGAGGAGAGGCCCAGGAGGCACAGAGGACAAATCCAAAACACAGATCAAGATATAAGATGACACAGCTAGACAAGACAGGATCATGAAATTAGACATCCCTACAGGACAAAACATGACATGGGGGATGAGCAGAGAAAAACCCCGGACACACACAGGGCTTTTCACTTTTCACTTGACCAGTCATAACTCCATAAACCTTTTAGTAAAAAATAATCATAATTTAAAAACCAGGTGACATGCCTTCCTTAAAGGAACGCTAGGCTTTTAATTTATGGTAAAGTTCAGTTTGATTCATGCTGAAGTAACTTCATATGATCAAGAAGTCATAAAAGCATCATCAGCAGATCCAATAAATTCTAACTTTATTAAACGTTCTTAATGAATTAGTGAAGACTCTCCTCTCAGGAACACATTCATCCTCTCAAACACAAACTTATCTTCCACCCTCTCAGTCATAACATGTGTCTGTTTGTGTGTGTGTGTGTTGTTTGATTAGTTTATCTTACAGGGTGATTTAGTGTTGTTAGTGTTTCTCACAACGATGACACGACCCACTCCCACCTCATCAATGCTCCCACACAACCCCCCAAACAAGGACACTAAAGTCACCACAGCTCTTCTTCTCGTCTTGTGTTGCCATAACGCTCCCAGCCTGCATCTTCATCTAAAAGGATAAATAAATATATTATTTCTTCTATAAAAGTAAAATACACAAATCTCCTCGTCTGGCAGACGGTCTTAAATCACTCATTGTTGATGTTTAGACCAGTTAAGTCAATAATCTCCATCTTGCCACAGTGATGAATGATACAGCAGAGACGGTCGTTACTATTATCTCCTCTTTGGAAGTTTGCTTATAGCAAAAACATCAGTTGGAACAGAGGTTCTGAGTAAAAGGTCTAAAGGGAGAAATACTCAGAGAAGGAAGAGAAAAATGTGGCAAATTGCATTTTTGTGGTCCCAAAGGTCTATGTCATTGTTACTAAGAGGTTAAAAAGATGCATTTGATAGATATACGGTCTGTGTCGCAAGATGAGAACAACAGGAACACGAGAAAAGACTCATGCTGCATTGTGCAAAGAGACTTTGACACATTTACGGAACAAATTAAAGGTAATAAAACAATTATTTATTATGTGTGAGAGCAGTAAGGACAAGGGTGAGTACAGATTTCTTGGTTTTTCTGTTTTCTGAACTTTATTTGCAGAATTCAACTGACTCAAAAACCCGTTTTAAAACCTAAAAATATGTCATAAGATACAGAACAAAATCTCAGACTTGGAGATGTGTTAAAGAACACGAAAACCATTAAGGCTGCAGCTGTTTGTGACAAGTTTAAGACACAAAACTGCTGCAAAATGCATTTCAAGGTGCAACCACAACAAATGGGTGACAATTATGTCAAGACTGCTGTTTGACAATAAATTAAAATGCTTTTTATTGTTCTCAGAACTCCACCTCCTTAACAGGATCAGTACTTTCCTCAGAAACCTGCTTTATTAAATCCAGGTCTTCTGCCCTCTAAAGGAAGATCCAAGTACTGCAGGTTTTAACTGCTAATTCTATTTCTCTGTATTACTGTTGTATTCTTATATAATTAATTACCTAATAAATATAATATAACATCAACATATAAAAAGATCACTTTAATAAATCTTAAACTTTTCTTAATATTTGATATAATAAGCTTTAGAGGCTAATACTTTTTTGTTTTGGCCATTTTAGGTGTGTTTCTGTATAAAACATTTAAAATAATGACTTTTTTGTCAATGCAAACATAAGTTTTTAGAAAAAAATCATTTAAAAGTTTGACAAATGAGAAAAAGCTCTTTTTAATGGTGGAAAATTTTAAAATGACATTCAGATCATTACAGCGTGTGTCTGTGTGTCGTGTGGCCTTTGCTGCTGAGGAGTCCTGCATCCCGTCACAGGCTGTAATGGAAGCCAGATGCCTCCCTGTCTGTTTAGGGCTCATAATCAATAGCCTCACTGCGAGCAGCCCTGACGTTCTCTGCTTCTCCCTCCTCCTCTGACAGCTTGTTATGAGAGGATCTGCAAAGGAATGGTGTATCTCTGCTGCAAACAAGTAGAAGTGCGTCAAGAGTGAGATTAACTAATTGGATTCTCTGTGTGAGTTTTTGTTTGGAGGATGAGGAGGAGGAAGAAGGAGGAGGAGGGGTCTAAGAGAAGGAAAGTGATCCCTCTCTGTAGCCTCAACAAGCTACATGACCCTCCAGACTCGTACCTCCAACTCCCAGACTCTGGGAATCCAGGAGGGATGGAAGGAAGGGGATTCCCATAAAAAAAAGTGAAATCTGTCTAAATAAATAACTTGAAGTGGCACTCGAGAAGACGCAGTGCATCTCCATTTCCTGTAGCTGCTTCCTGCCGTCACACAGGATCTCTTTATATCTCCATCCACGAGCTTGTGCCAGGGGAAACATTACAGAGCTGATGACTTCTTTTTTCTTTTGGTTTCAGAGCAACGGGAAGTTGAGGGTCTGCGCGCAGCACTGGGTTACTGCAGGAAGAGAGGTGTGGTGATTGGAGTGTGCAGGTCGTGACCTCAGACTTGTAATGATCACCTGATGGATGTTGTAAGCCTGAGGTCAGCTGTGTGTCAGAGAGGGACGGGGAGGAAGAGAGGAAAGCAAAGTGGTGGGCAGTCATCCTGTTAGACTGAAAACCATTTAACAGCTTGATTTACTGAAACGTCCAGAAGCGTCTTTATTACAACCACTAATACTAAACGACATTATGATCAAATAAACGTATGGGTAGAGTAAGAGTAAGTCACTTTGGATGAAAGCGTTTACACCAGAATCAGAGCAAAGAAAAAAATGGATCCCAACCAACCTAGGAGCTGCTCACCCTCCTTCCTTCAGGCAGAAGATTGAGCCTCAAAGCCCAGACAAAAAGGCTAATGAGGCTCATGAACTCTGACCTTTGAGCAGTTCTCAGCACTTTGTTCACATTTAGATTTTTGTTGTTTATTAATGGCAGGCTGTGAAATTACAATAAAATTAATTAAGAAGTTATTATGAGGAACAGCTGCATTTAATAACACCAAACACCTAATAATCACTTCAGTTCATCGGCTTTTATGCTTCACTGAAATGTGTTGATGTGTTTTTCATATCTGAGTGATAATCCATTGCTTCTTTTTGTGATTTAGCTGCATTTCCAGATTTTATAAATAAATGTGGTGCAGTTCTTTTTGTATGAATATCGTCGCTGGCAGGCTAAAACCTCATGTCTCCATGTTCAACACAAATCAGTTTCATTGGTTCTCTTTCACGTCTACTGGACTTATGGATGATTTTTAAAAAGAAAAGAGCTTGCATCTTGTGGCAATCCAGGGTTTGTTGTTGGTAAAAGAAACACGTTTTCTTCATGTCCTGAAAAGTTTGCAACAATATGCAAAATATCTAACTGTTACAACCTGTTTTTAAACATTCAAATATCCAGACTACAAAGAGGAGATCTTCTGACCTAAAGAGGAAAAAAAATAATAATAAAAACACATTTAATAAAGTTTCTATAAGTTTCCTTCAGATACAGAGTTGAATAGAAACCAACGCATTCCATAAACTGATCTAAATTAGGCAGAAACATAAACTATCTTTATGTATGCATCAGCTTTCTTGTCTACATTACCAATCATTTATTATGATGTTCATTTAATAGCTCACTGAATTAATTTTAAATTAACAGAAAGAATACGGTTTCATTTCGTACTGAGAGTAGTCCAGTGTGTTTATTTTTCCAGGAATTGTGATTTCTCCGGTCTGATTGAACACTGATTTAACATTTAACTGAAACAACCCCACATCTGCTCACATATCAGGGACAAACTGCTTTTTAAATATATAGCAGATTGTGCAGAGGAGTTCCTGATGAGGGCCGCTGGGAGAGGAGCAGCAGATCTGGGGGCTGAGGCCTCCATCCGACCGGAGAGGGGAATAACTCCGTCTCTCCCTGATAGAAATGCAGCTGGCTCTGTGGACGCTCAGTAAAGTTTTATAGTCAGATATGCGCAGATGATTAGGCCAGCTGTGCAGTGTCATATATTCCCAAACAAACCCTGCAGGAGCTGAACTCTCACCCTTTGCACATATGGGTTACAGGGCTTGCACTCACACTCATGTTCATGCACTTAAATATGTGCAAACATTACGCACACGGAGAAACGTACACAAAGCAGGGGGAGAAAGTCCCAGAGCGCCGAGTGGTTTACATGAATGTGACCCGTATAAAATCAGAATTCTCTTACAGGTTACAGCTATAAGGCTTCTCAGTAACCACGCGGTTTTAAATAAGGACAGCAATTACAATCTGAATCTGTCTGCTCAATCTGTTAGAAGGAAGTGGGACTGAAGGATGTGAAACTGCACAGCCATTTCTAAAAATCACCTGCTCACTCTCACTTGTGTGTCCCATCTCTGGTTGCTGTGGTGACCAGTGTGTGTGTGTGTGTGGTGCTTTCTCCAGCTAAATAGTTGTGATCAGAGCAGCGGTGTAACAGAGGGCAGCCCTGAAAGTCCCAGCAGCTTTTTCTGTTTATTTTGGAACAAGAACAAGACAAACCAGAGTGATGTCTTATTTATGTTCCTGCCCTTTTAGCTCTCCTCCCCTTAACAAGTGGAGAAAAAAAAAATCCTTGATTATCCGTCCATATCAGTTTGAAGTGTGTGTCCTCCAGAGCATTAACACTAAACCCTTGGTGGGGTGTGTGCGGCTCTAATTCAGCATCTTCAAACTAAACAGACAGAAGAAATGAGGCGAGTGAATTTCAGTTCTTAAAATAGTCAAAACTTCAAACATCTCACACTTTAACACCACTTCTTCAATCGTAGAATCACTTTTCTGAAATATTTCACTGTAAAGGCAACGCTCACCACTGACTGGTGGCTTCGGGTCGCGGTTTTCTCTTTAAATGATAACAGCTGATGGAGTGGAGCGATAGCGGCAGCGTGAGAATGCAACTTGTCTGAGGTAAAGGATGTTGGTCATTTTACATCAGCATTCGAGTTTATCTTGTTATTCACTCAGAGAGGTGTTTCATTTGAACTGTTCTCCATAAAACTGCATCTGCGAGCGACGATAAGCATCAAAAAGGGGAAATGAGGAAACCTCAGACTATACTCAGCAAACCTTTAACTTGTATCTTCAGCGAGGACACGCAGGTGATCAAATGCACCATGTGTCTGCTTAGTTTGTATTGTGAAGCCAAACATCATAAAGGAAAAACTATGAGATGTTATTACTGTTTTATGCTTTTTTGTCCTAGTTATAGAGTCATCCATCCCAGCCACCTCCTGCTAAATGCATTTGAAAATAAAGCATGAATAATTTAAAATTTATGATAATAAATACAAACTTGTAACCTCCAGTCCACTATATGTTGTTAAAATATGTAATTGAACCAGCTGGACGATGCTAAATCCCTGGATTAATCATTTATCTGAACTGATACTTGAATTTATCCAGTTCATCAGGAAATCTGAATAAAAGTAGGATCAGACTGTAGCTCTGTAAATGGATTTGACATGTTATGACTGAAAAATAAAAATACAGCTCAGATAACAGATTTCAGGTGATGATTTGAAGCTTTAACTTCACTTTTCATCAGCTCACTTCATATATTCTGATGCAAAGTTGATACTGGTTATCTTCTCATTGAATCAGCTGATAATTGACTAATCACTTAGATTAGTAGGTAGTAAATAATGAGGCCTACATAGGAACTACTGTTGTAATGAGTGGAACAATTAAAGCCATGATGACAGCAGCAGTCTACAACAGCAGCTTCCTGTCTGTAGCTTATTCAGCCAGAGCATGAGTAGGCATGTTTTATTAACTGTTTCAGGATCTTTGTGTGTGTTTTCTCAACAAGGAAAGGATTGAAGCCTAGCTGAAATACTTGGTCAAGATACAACAAAATGAGCATATTATCCAGCTGGTGAGATCAGTTTTAGGTTTGAAAAATGAAACATTTGGCGTCATTTTTTGTGGGGAGGAAACCTCTTTTAGTTCGTTTCTGGCCTTTTGAAACTGACAAACCAAATTTAGGCCTATTATTTAAATATTGACAACTCTACTAAGGTAAAAAACTTAATCCCGTTGAGATTTTTTTGTCAAAGCTTCACAAAAAAATCAGTAGCTTCTTCAGTTGGTTTAAAGGAACTTTTAATTTGTAGCTAAGCTCTAAAATCCAGCCTTATAACATGATATCCTCATCAGAGAGTGAAAGAATAACTCCATGCTCCTGAAAGCCAGCGGTGAGGTTTCAAACTCGGGCAACTCTCTCATTTGCACACATCAACTCTGATTGATGCTTGGACCGAGCAGACGGTTAGTTTTAAAGCCGCAGGCAGTTCACCCCCGGTTTCAAACAGCGGAGTGAAAATTTGCTGCTGATGACAGGTCATGTGAAATGAAAGTGCTTTTTTACATCCTCCCTTTTGTGTTTGCATCTCAGCAGGCAGCCAGAGCTCAGCCGTAATCCCCCTCCCTGTGTGGACATCACTCAGTGAATTTAGCCTCTATGGAAACGGGCAGGCGCTCGGACTGCTGCCATTTCACATCCCTAATTAATACCAAACCTCCGCGCCCCCTTCGCAAATTACAGCGTGCACCGCACAAGGTTGGCTCGAGACGGCGGCCTGCAATAAAATGGTTCCTTCACGGCTACAATAAAAACATGGCGGTAGGTTAGAGGACTTCAGGCTTAGAACTGATTACTGCTGGCCATCAGCTCAGAGCGTGCAGGCAGTGTATTATTTGAGAGCGGTGGTGAAAGAGAGCTTAAGATGTTCTGTCCAGGTGGTGGAATCTCTGAGGGCTTCTCCACTGAGAGCCATCCAAGGACAACCAGGAGAATGTTTCAGAGGCGGGGGGAGGAGGGGGCTGCTGAGGCTGAGAGGGAGGAAGCGGCCACCCCACAGTGCCTCGCTGGCAGTAGGTAACTCTGGAGCCAAGGTGGAGTGAGAAAGGAAGGGAGGAAACTCAGAGAGAAACCATGAAAAATGTGGAGCATGAAAATGTCTCCCTTGGTTTATAGCAGTGCAGCTCTGCGTCCAAGAGAAACACATCTTTAAATTTAACTTGAGATGTCTTTTTTCTCTTCTTCTCCTTTTTCTGCTTCTTCCACTCCCAACTGCTGGCAAGAGGCTGGTTTTGAAAGCGAAGCCAAGGCGCTTGGAAACTGCAACCATGTTAAAAAAGCACTCAATAATGTGGCTTTTTTGGAAATGTGGCGGCGGCTCCTGTGTGAGGGGATGCGTTTTCAGCACTGGTGAACATGTTTTGTGCAGAGAAAGGCAACTCAACTGTTCATGGAAAGCAGATTTCTGCACTAAATGTAAAAATTAAGTGTGAGAAATGGGACTTCTGAGCCAAATCAGTCATGCATTCCATATCTGTTTCATGTGTTCTTGATATTTGTTGCAATTTTAACATGCAGCACTGCAGTCTCCTTATAAAGACTGTTAATAAAATATGCAATAGTTGCTTTTTCAATGAATTACATTGCAAAACCTTTGGAAATTTTTTGCATCAATTTAAAATATGAATAATACTTATATACCTACAAAAAAAAATTCTATGCTAACATCCAACATATGAATCCAGGATGTGTTGAAAAACTATCAAAAATAAAATGTAAATGCTGCACATCCTGGTAACATTTCATGCTGTTTTTACAACATAAAGATTTAATATCAACAATTTTTGCACTGAGGTCATTTTCATTGCACAACACCCTGCAACAGACAGCAGGACCTTTATGGCTGACGTTTTGCTTGACGTGCAGATTTAAAGGTTTCCATCCATCAGTGATGACAGCAGCAAATTTGACTTAATGTCAAAGGTCAAATTGATGGATTGTTTAAAAAAACAAAGGCAAAAATGATAAGTTGTGTTTGCATGAGGTATTTAGATAAAATGATGTCATTTTCTCCTCAGTTAATACGGTTTGTTTGGCTGCACCATCTAAGAAGGAGCTAAATGAAGCTGCCAGAACTTAGTTAGTGTTGATCGTTCTCAACCTTAAAAATCATTTTAGGTGGAGGAAGGGAACTTTTCTGGCATGGCTCCATGTCTTTAAATCATAAGAAGCTCATAAAATGAGAAGTTTTTTGACTCCTGTTCAATCAAGTCGTCACTTTTAGGCAGAAAACAAATCAGGAGGACAAATGACATTTATTGTAGAAAAAAAATTATATCTTTATAGATCAGTTTTTGCATTTTAACATTAAAAAGTGAGACTAAAATGTCAACTAAAAGGAAATAGAGAATAGAAACCCTCAACTAACACAGGGTTTTTTGCATGCATAATGTAAAATATTTTAAAAATTCCAAAATAAAGCCTTTCTTTTCTAAATGTTGACTATTTGCTTACATTAAATGATGCATTTTGCAGTGGTAAAGCATGATTATGAATGATGATGTCACATCACTTTGAACAAAATCAACTCCTGAATGGGGCAGAAGCAGAAATAAACTTTGATCTATTCTCGCTCCAGTCTCCTCATTTCTTTTCTAACGTCTTCCTCCAGCAGGCCCTAAAAGCCTCCTCTGATGCATTACAACACAGGAGAAATCTCCAGCAGCCTATCAAACATCTTCACAGATAAGGCCTCAAAGCCCTTGAGACGTCACGGCTTTTAGCCACGTTAATCCCTCAGCCACTCCAGACAGAACCCCCCTCCTCTTTCACAAAAGCAATTTGTTCAACGCAGCTTTTCATTCTCTTCAAAGTGTTAAATAACGGTGAAACCTGTGAGGCTGGTGTGTTTTATGGGCTGCCCTGTCCTCGGCTGCCAAGAGGAACGTAGAGGACAGCTTTTAATGGACATGAAGTGCAAGCCAGATGGACTTTCTCCTATCCTGCTCATAAAACCTTTTTAGGACAGTTCACAAATCAAGCCCTCTCAGTATCATGTTAAGCATTTGGGTTGTTTTTGTTATTGTACTCTTGCAAATACTGGTGTAATTTATAGCTTTTTGAGCATAATTCAAATCTCAGTCCTCTCAGCCTTTTAATAGTGTTTAACGGTTAATATCAGGCTGATGAAGTGCAGGACTTTGACTGTTTGGTCTGGAAACCTGCCGCCAAAACTCAAGACAACTTCTCATCCATGAATTAGGGGAGAAGATTAAGACGAGTGCCATCTACTTCATAACCGTCCTGTTTAAAGTATCGACTGTTCAGAGAAGAGGCAGCAGGTATACGGAGTTGGAAAAGTGAAATCCAAGATGCTAAAGCTGGGGAAAAAAGGAAAAGTTGCAGCCCTCATGGGGTCGGTTCTGTTTCCAGAGGAGAGGAAAGTGGACCCCAAACCTTGAGGTGGTCCCGTGTTTTTGGGTCACTCATTATGATGCTGCTGTTAACATAATAAAAGTTAAATACGAAGTTGATTTATTTAATTTTCTGTTAGTTTGCATAGTAAAACTTTTAGACTTGGCTGCATGGTGGCGCAGCTGGTTAGCACTGTTGCCTCGCAGCAAGGAGGTCGTGGGTTCGCGTCCCGGCTCTGCGGCCTCTCTGCGGGGAGTTTGCATGTTCTCCCCGTGCATGCGTGGGTTTCCTCCGGGTACTCCGGTTTCCTCCCACAGACCAAAGACATGACTGTCAGGCTAATTGGGCTGGTAAATTGTCCTTAGGTGTGAGTGGGTATGTGGTTGTTTGTCTCGTTCGTCTCTGTGTGGCCCTGCGATGGACTGGCGACCTGTCCAGGGTGTCCCCCGCCTCTCGCCCCTTGACCGCTGGAGATAGGCACCAGCTGCCCCGCGACCCTCTGTGGAGGAATAAGCGGCTACAGAAAATGGATGGATGGATGGAACTTTTAGACTTTTCAAAAGTTTTTCATGAGAAAAAACTTGATATTCAGCATAATAGTAGCTTGTATCCAGTCTAGCTTAATTATTGAGCTTCTTATTTAAAAAATACAAGTTTGACTGCAGCATCCACTCAACATAATCTAGAATATTTTTAGTAGATTATTGTAGTTTTAATTATGCAACATGGCTGGAAATATTGAATTGTTACTTATTTGATTTTTCCCCCCCTTTGTGACATTTTGATGACAATAAATGATGATAAAAAATGAGTCAAATCTGAGTCAAAACTAAGTAAACATAGCAACATATATATATTTTTTCCATAAGTAAGAATAATAATCTATTAACAAGAATCTGACGAGAATCTTAAAATAATGTCATATTTATTGGGTTAAAAAGCATAATATACCCTAAAGAGAGAAATGCAACCAACATATCAAACCCAGAGTAATAAAGCGTTTGTTTTATGTCTCATCTGAGTGTGTTTTTGTCCAATTTTGGATCAAATCTCATGTTTTCGTTGATTAAATAAAGGTTTGGGGTCACTTTCTCTTTAACTGTATATTAAATAATTTATGTTTAGGGATTCTGGTGAAGCAGACAACAGTTATTTATTTGACATAAACCCCTCACCAGCTTTGTTTACCCATAAAACTCCCACAGGCTTCATTTTCCATCAACAAACCTCTCAAAGGCCGAGGCCAGCTGACACTGATACAGTCATTATTTTGACATTTCTCTAGGAGCAGCTCGACGTGATGCCTTCACTGACCCTCGGATGGCTTTTTTTATATTTGGAATTTTTAAAATGATGTTGCATCAAAATGATCCATTACAGCAACACAAAGCATAAAATAAAGAGCATTAGTGGAGATCTGACTCCCACAGCAGAGGCGGATTTAACAGGCATGTAATGGAGGGAGTGCGTCATGATCTCACCTTTAAAGCCGTTTAATTGGCCTGCGCTGCAGACACTGATCAGCTCAGAAAAAACACCTCAGCTGATCGGGTTGTTTTTATTAGTCGTGCAACAGGATAAACCCCAAAAAAGGCTCCTGCAGAGGATGGAGAGAAATAAAATGTCCTCATCCTGGTTCTGGCTACTATCTGGAGACAATTACAGGCTATAAATTAGACATTACTCAGCTGAGGAAGAATATGAAATACGTTTTAATATCTGAACTAAAATTCACACAAAAAATAAAACCTACAAAATATTAGTACTTTTATTTGCATAATATTATAACCCTTATATACTCAAATAAATAAACTAGAAAGAAGAGCTTTTTATATGTGGAATTTAAAGGGTTGCATATATTTTTTTGGCTTTATGGTTAAATGATAAAACTATATTTTTACTTCATTTTTATTGTGTAGAAATGTTTGTTTTGTTAGAAATGTAATATTTTAATTTGTATGCTTTTATTTTGTAGGTGTTTTAGACGTTTTGATACTTTATTTTGTAATTCGGTGTTCATCTGATGGGATGGTTGTTTTAATAGTCGAATTTTAAAACAAATCAAATTAAGAGAATAAACTTTGCTAAACAACCATCACGGAAATTAATCATTTCTGATGACACAGCAAAAAATAATATCGATTTTGCAAGTTGTACAAATATTTCATCATACATTTTATTTACAGTGTTTTCAGTGCAAATATTAACAAAATAGCACAACTATTTATTAAAATACAAACACAATAATACATGAGCACTGTGACGTTCTGAGATCATTTACAGCCAGACAACACGTTCTGGAGAGGAAAACGTCATCAATAAAAACCAGACGTCACTGCAGGAGTCCGTCAGGGTTTAAATTATCTGTGCTTTTATTATTAAAGTCTAAAAACAACCCGCCTCGTTTTAATGCTTTTGGTTCAGAGTAAACTAACTGAATGTCCTGTTGCTACGTGGTGTTTTGGTGGCTCTTCTCTTAAAACCAGGCTCCTCTGACTGTCCGTGACTCAAATCAGACCCCACGTTTCATATTAGGACCTGCGAGGCCGCGGTTTCCGTGACCGTGGGCCCCGCGTCCGCGCTGCCGGCCTGCGCGCTCCCGCTCATGATCACGCTGGTCTTATTGTGCTCAGAAATGTCCAAATGTCCGTTTTCGTCCTCGGCCTCGTCGGACTCGCTGTCGCTCCGGCCTTCGCTCTCACACTCGGACTCCAGCGGCTCTTTGGGCTCCACGCTGCCCGCCTCAGAGAGGCTCTGCTCCGGCTTCTCGTCCTTCTCCTTGTCCTTCTGCGCCTGGGCCTCTTTGGAGTGTCTCCACTTCATGCGTCTGTTCTGGAACCAAACTTTCACCTGAAAACACAAAATAAACCGTTGTTTAGAGCTTATTTGGTTTTAAATTCAATAAAAAAATAATAAAGAAAGAAACGCCCATCAGCCTCTAAAGAGTTTTATTCTGTCAAATAGTGACATTTTTTAAAATGATCTTTCTTCCTTTCGAAAAAACATTTGAACTGAACTGACATCAAATTATCCATCAAAACATTAACAATAAATTATTACATCTCAAGATCTTTTTTTAACCAAAAGTGCAAAAATTAATCGAAATAAATACCTGAAATAAAAAAACTGCTTCATGATTTGTAAAAAAAAAAAAAAGAAAATGCTATTTTTAAAATCATTAAAATAACTGTTATTTTCCCAAATCTTTTTTTAACAAATAAAATAAGAAGAAAACATAAATTTTGGCCAATAAATGATGCTGTTTATTTCACTCCTCCCAGCCAATCAGCATCCACGTTACAATATCAGGCAAAGATGACGCCCTTCTTGTCTTTAATCAGTCAAATCAGTCTTTAGGGAAAATATTTTACATAATCTCATAATTCTGACAAAAAGCACTAAAGCTCAGCTAAGTCAGAATGATGAATATGTCAAAATACAAATAACTGAAAGAGAATAATATATATATATAGTTCTTTATAAAAATCATTGTAATGTGACTAATATTAGGAGAGAGTTTGGTTGACTTCATCTTGGGTGGCTGAGACTCCATAACCTCAGAATGTGAAAAATCCCATGAGCCCTTGTGGTTTTTTATTCCTTATGTTGAGCTGTTGCCATAGTAACAGCGTCTCCAATATAGCAAACAAAACATCATGGCTACAACCACTCCATAATAAACAGACAAAATCAAATCCCATAAAGTGTTTTATTTAGGACTTTTTGTTGGTCTCTGGGTTGAATTCGCCTCCTACCTGAGCGTCTGTGAGCCCCAGCATCGCAGCCAGCTGCTTTCTGTCCGGCTTGGTGACATACTTCTGTATTTCAAACCTCTTCTCCAGACCTTTCCTCTGCAGGTTTGAGAACACGGCCCTGGACCACGACCTTTTCCTCTTGTACGTCTGAGGCATTGTGTCTTTTGTGAGGACTGCGTATGGGCCTAAAATGACAAAAAGACACAAGCAGGACATGAGGTTATAGTCAAAAAGAGCGCCAAAGCAGAGGGAGAAAACACACCAATCTTGTCTACTCTCCTACAGGTGTTGGTGTCTACCTGGGAAGGTGTCCTGAAACTGATGCTGGCCTGAATGTCTGCTGCTGCTGCTGCCTAGTGAACTCATCATGGAGGCGTTGCTCATCCCGGGGTCTATGGAGGAGAAGTACTGGCTGGCCGGAGGCTGAACAGGGAGGTGGATGCCTGACTGACGGTTTGAGCTAACGATGGATGTGAGATCTGTTACAGAGCGAGAGATGAGGGGCTTCAGTCAGTGAGGACACAAAGAGGCAAAGAGCTGATGTGTTCTTTCCTGAGAAAACTATTGTATTTCGACTTGTAGCTGCTGATCCTGACCTTTGACCTCTCGTCAGAGGGTGAATTTTCTCACAGGGCTCCTTATTCTGAGGGTGTTTTCGCACTAATTGTGAACAAGCCTGTCAGTAACTGGCTGCATGAGCAAAACTATTTCTGGTTTCAGTTTCTAAACTCTGTTTTTACTGTGTCACCTCATGAAATCATAGAAATATTTAGAATTAACTGTCTTCTGTGTGTCTAATATTCAACTTGTACACATTTAATGACTCTCTCACCTCTTAAAGTGGACTTTTCTTTGCATTTCGGATCAAAGTCTGTGGATAAAATCCGATCAATTCCAAATTTGAGGTCCTTGCTGGAGGGCGGAGGTGCTTGTTGGGAGCTGAATGACGTTCTGGAGACTGATGTGAGCTGTAGTCCGTGTCTGTGGTACGGCGAGGCCGGATTCACCCTGGCACCGAACACCGAGGACTCCGGCGCGACGGGAGAAGGGCGCAGCGGCGAGCCGCCGGAGTGCGCCTGCTGCGCGCGGTGGTGATGGTGGTGGTGGTGGTGTCCCATGTGCACCATGAGGGCCGACGATCCCGGGATGTTCTCCGCATCTCCAGCCTGCAAAATGTCTGCGATGCAAAACGACGGCTTCTTCACTGAATCCACAGCGAAGCCCCCGGCGCAGTACGCGGACCAGAGGCTGAAATTAGACGCGTAAAACGGGTTGAGCCCGGCCGTGTACATCCTTCTAACGGCTGATTCTCAGATACGTGTATAAAAACATGTATTAAAAACAAAAACAGAAGCAGGAGTAGAGTTTAAGGAGCCCGTCCTCTTTGTGGAAATGCCAAACACGCACTCGCAGCGCTGGAACTCCAACCCAGCAGCTGCGTTCTGAAGTTCCTCCGCTGACACTGATTGGTCGCTTTCTGAGCCAATGAGCGCGCGCAGCGTTTGCTCACACCACGCCCTTGCAAATTAGGATGACAGTCTCTCACACACGCGAGCAATTTTGATCCCGAGATGATGGATTGATCACTTAAAGGCAGGCCCCCCTCTTCTCAACCCAAATTACGCACAGATGCATTACGCAGAGCGTTTTTTGGATCCTTCTTTGCTGAAAGTGCTCAGATTTGGAGCTTTGACGACCCAAAATAAACGCAACGCAGAAATATACAAGTTTCACAACACGTAATTAATAATAAACAGTGCGTTCTTGCGGGTCGGGGCCCAGGGGAGCCTCTATTAGCTCCATCTCATCCTGTTTTTGATGGGCTGCGATTCGCGTTAAATGAGCGGATGCGCCTGTTAGATTTGCCGCCCAAAATAGAAGCTGCTTTAGTATTTTAGGATACAGCAGAAATCCTTATTTCTTCCGGAGGAGAGGGGAGGGGAAGCTTCATAATGACCGCTAGAACTTCCCTTGTTCAATATTTGCGCTACTTTATCTCAACCTGCAAGTTGCACGGTGACGCAAATCCGTCCCCACGCTCATAATAAACAGAGGAAATCTACCCCCCCCCCCCCCCCCCCCCCCCCCCCCCCCCC
>SSNR01000020.1:1150871-1168152 GCA_006937965.1 Callopanchax toddi | reverse complement strand
CCACCCAACGTGCCCATTCCCACCCCCCACCCCCTTTTTTTTTTTTTTTTTTTTTTTGCGCACAACATCCACTTTGATCATGTTTGAAATCGCACCGAAAAATGTTAACTGCATTTCTTCCTCCTCTTCCCAAACTCCGATCGCATGTTTTCTCCCTCATGTGTGGAACAAAGGCTTCTGAAGGCCCCCTTATTCGTTTAGTCTTGATTCATGCGGCCGGAAGCGCCGATGACCCTGACTGCCTGCTATCATGGTGTTTTCGAGTGACACTTTTCCGGGTTAAAATTAGAAAATGACACTTAACGTTTGCCCTCCATCACGCAGTCAAAACAATCCAGGGAAGAGGATGTGAGCTGCTGCTGCTGCTAGTTATTTCAGGTGAGCTCCTCAGTGGGAAGCAATGAGAAAACAGGCCTCAGATCGGCGTTTTAGACGTTTTTGGTGGGTGTTGGGGTGAAGGATGCAAAAGAAACTCCTGCAGGTTCATCAGACATTTAAAATTTACAGCTCTGACAATTTACTATCCCCAAACTGACACATTTATTCTGCGTCTGCCTCAGAAACAGAAATATTTCTGCTGTTCATCATCCTGATGTCCCTTTCTGAGCCTGACCTCCTGGATCTGTGTGAGTGATGACAGCAGGGGGACTGATTAAAGGGACACTTCGCACAAACTGGAGGCTGCAGCTCCTGATTGATCTGATCTTTTCTGCAGCTTCACTTTAAAGATTTTTGAACTAAACGAACCCTGGCTTTGAATTTCTGGAGTCTAAAATATCCAAAGAAATTTAAAGAGAATGCAAATAATTTCCCACGAGTCATAAAAGAGTGTTAAAAAAAGACCAAAAGAATTTTAAAAAGACAAATCTTTAATCGACTCGTCGACCTCACTCTATAATCAGAGACTAAACAAACAACGTGAAAACACAATGCCGGGGTCTTTATGAGTCACATGAAAACAAAGTGGTGCTGCTGTTGACCACCTGAAGTTTAAAGCATCTATTGTTGTCGCCTGATTGCTCTCTGTGTGTTTTCCAGGAAGTCTTATCAGGCGGAGAGAAAACTGAATGAGCACCTCGGACCGCTCAGCCCCTCTGGATCACAGGCTGCTGAGCAGAATGAAACCTTTTCCATTATTACACAGAGAATTATTGCTCCCCTCTCGTAAGACCCTCCAGTTCAGGCCAGGATTACTATTTCTGGCAATGTTTACCTCAGGAAGGAACTTTCGCAGATTTAATGGGACCTGGGCCATTGTACACAGCCTTCTGTATGGCATGCTGCCATCATTTCCACTGAGAGGAGGGAGAGAAGAGGCCTGAGACGTCCCGTTTATGTGACCATGAGCACATCCAGGATTTCAGACAATGAGCTTCAGAGGCTCTAAAAAGGACTTCATGCTTCTGCTGGAGTTTTGCATTATTTTAGACACTGGAACACATATAAGAGTAGCTTACATTCAAAATCAAATTAAAACATCACTAAATAAGCAACTTGAGAAATCTTATTCTATTTGTATTGCACAATGAATATAATGGACAGCATAATGGTTTAGAAACAAATTGTGGAGTGTTTTTTTTTTTTTTTTTGGAGGGACCTGATTGTTCTCACAGATTTCATGTAAAAGATTAATGAGTGTGAAGGCCTTCAGTGAGCAGCAGCTCCCCCCAGTGACTAAACGCTCCCCATTAGCAGAACGAGTCCTGTTTCTGTCAAAGAGCTTCCATTTGGAGCATCCAGGGGTTCAAATGTGCAAAGATCCATTTCTTTAACCCTACGAGGTTCTGGTCAGCTTAAACAGTGAGAACTGTATTTTTGTAGTGTTTTCTCCCCTCTAGTCTCTGTTTATAATATGTTTGAGTGATGGGTGAGTTTTACAGCTTAAAAAATCTAATTAATATGAAGGAAAGGAAAACTAATTATAGAGAGGAGCTAATACATTTGACAGATCTGGTTGTAAAGTCAAGTATTATGATGAACCAACCAAACAAAATATAAAGGTAGATAAATAAGAAATTATCAAACTAATAAAAAAATACAAACTTACAAAATAAAAGCACATTCCAGAAAAAAAGAGAAACATTGTTTTCTTACATTTTTTATTACCTCATATTGTTTTTAATTTTTCCCTCGTTGTCCCAAAATGATTTTTAAAAATTCAACAAATTCTCTATATTTTACATTAAACGTTCAAACAAAGAGGCTTCGTATTTAATTTGATAAAATATGAAATTTGTTTTTTTTTGTGTTTATTTTATAAAGCAGCTCATATTTAAACCTGAAGGAAAAACTTTCCATCTGTTTAAAATAATTTCATTCTGAACAAATATTTACATTTTTTGCTGGTAAAATTTAAGGAGAGTTTCGTTGCAAATTTACAGTAAAAATATTTGAATACTTTGCAGATTCAGACCACTAAAAGATAAAATAGATACATGTGATATTCTTCCTATTTAGAAAATGCATTTGTTAAATCTTTGCATGAAATATTTGAATAAATCTCAGACAATCAATTTTCCCTTCTTTATCAGCTGGTTAATCGGTTTGTTTTATGGTAATATTTGTATATATAGCCTATTTAAAGCCTTTTGACCTGAGTTTAAATGATTATCTAATAATGACCAGATGCCATAGAGCCTCCTGTTGTTTCTTTCAGGTTTTCAGAGTCTGCTCCTCCCTTTCAGAGCTGAAACCATTAAGAGGTCATTAAGTGGACATGTGGCAGACTAATCACTGCAGCAGTCTGCCCTCTGCTCTAAACAACCCAAACATGATGCTGCCTCGGAGCCTCTGAGCAAAGCAGCTGAAAACAAGTCGCCTCAGCGGTTCAGGGATCTCACTCCAAGGAGTGGAGGGTCAACCAATCACAGTCAGGCCTTCTAACTCAATGAAAGGACGTCTGTTTGATCTCTTTGCATTATTACATTTCATTGAGCAAAATCAAGAAAAACGCGTCATGAAATCTCCAGTCGTCCTCAGGAGGAGACGAAATTATTTAAGGTGAAGAATTCGAAAAAAAAAATAAATCAGTGTAAGAAAATATGCCAGAAAAAGAATTATAAATAAAATAGTAAATATAGTGAAATACGGTCTAACCTTATGCCTTATTTAAAACATTATTGTAATGTTTTTATTTTTTACAGTTTAACTCTGGGGAGTTCAGACACTTTAAACCGGGACAAATTTAACCCGCAAAAAGCTTCAGGAATATTCCCCCCGAGCGTCGTTTTGTCATAGAAATCATTTTAAAATCAAGAGATTCTGATCTGGGTTCTGGATCGATATTTAATGTTTTAGTGAAATGCAAATTTATCACAGATTAAAGAAGAAACGTTTTGCTCATTAAATAAAAAAAATAAAAAAACTTCAAATTGTCCCAAAATAGGTGATACGTTTCCTTTAAGTTAAACGCGTTAAGTACATGTTTAATACATAATTATTCTAATAGTTTTTGAGTTAATTTATTGCACATTTCATAATGAAATGACCTGTTTTGTCCGAGGAACTATTAATGTGGCGGATCTTAAACCAGAAACCGATCAATCGCAGAAGTTCCTTTTTTTTGTAAAACGCTGCCACCTAGCGGTCAGATGAGACACTACAGAGTATGTCACTATTTATGATCAGGCCATTATTCAGTTTGATAAGTGACACTGGGAACATTTTATTATTATTATTAAATTAGAACATTAGTACAAATTTAGAGCAATTTTCAGAATAATTTCTTTGTTTTTAATTTATAAAAACATTCAGCATTGTTGTGTCACAATAACAGCAGGTTACTGGCATAAAGGTTTGAGACTGAGAAGACGCTTTTACAAGTGCGTTACTTTCAAATTTGAATAAAAGTATTTTGCAAACACAATGGGAGCATATTTATGAAAAAATGTTTTTTTATACTCCAGAAGAACAAAAAAATGCACATAATTTGAACCTTTCCAGCATATTCACAGTAGATTTGACACATTTTTGTCATTAAGCACACAACTTTTTAAAATAAAACTTAAATTCTTAAGGAAATTTTTTCTACATAATCCCACAAAACTGATTCTACTCTATTAAATGGAAATCAAAGTGCTGATAAATATATTAGATAACACAGACGTTTTGCTCTTTCATACAGAATAATTCAGAATTTGCTGTATTGACAGTAGATTTTAATGTCAATCTGTGTGGTCAGTTAACACATGCTCCTTTGTCCCACGTCGTTAAACTCAACATGGTGACACGCTCAGGTCCCATGGGAACCTGGTTTTGACCTTTGACCTCCATTAAGGCACAAACAGGTGTTTTTTTGGGTGTCGGGTTCAGGAAGTGAGTGCAGGTGTCAGCTGGTCCTGATATCAGACACCTCTACTCCCATTTCACTTCCTAAATTTAGTGTCCAACTTTGATTCTTTTTCCTACTCAAATATAAAAGCCAACATGTCTTTTATAAGCTGGAGGAAAAAATATCAATCTGTTTTTTACAGATTTAAACATGATTTTACAAAGTTTCTACTGATGAGGTAAAATAAAAACTGTTGGTAGATTTCTTTATATTAGTTTAAATTAACAGGTTCTTTGCTTTTTAAAGACCCCAAACCCTCACTTATGCAACAACATCCTAAATCATACAAAACAGAAAAACTGAAACTTCACAAGACGGTGCTAAACATGTGACATTTTTCTTTATTTGTTGTGTTTATAAACATATTGTTCTGCAGACCTGAGGAAAAAAAATTACATTTCAGTAAACAGTGTTGTAAAAGATCCCTTTTTCCCCATTTGTAGCATCAAATACCTCAGGTAATTCAACAGAAGCTGTTTAATTTAATGCAAATCAACCAAGGAGTTTTGACTTCTTTAAAAAAGTCCAAAATCAAAACTATGTACATGTCAACGTTTATTTTTAAAAACAAATGTTCTAATTACGTTACGTCCAAAAAACCTTTAAACACAGATTTTAAAAACTTATAAAATACTTTTTATAAAGTAGTGAGTGCTCTTTAACAGGCACGTTTTGGCACAATCATTAAAGTTATACAAAGAAGATTTAAAAACTAAAACCCACTGAGATCATTTTGTATCGTCATCACTTTAAGGATTTACTCTGAACAGAAATTCATCTCATTATAAAAACTACTGTGAACTTCGTACAAAATACCAAAACAACCTGATCCATTTCTAAAATAAAAACAGCTAAATGATCACTCAGACCTCCGAGTGACTGAAAACTTTTAAACGTTTTAAATCAAAAGACTCAATTAAAAATAATGTTTACAGTTTTGTCAAGTAGCTTTGCCTTTTGTGTGTGAATACTTTGAGATCAATAGATGAAAATGTTAACAAAACTCTAATATGTTTTAGGCTGAGAAACACTTTTAAAAGGGGATATTTTAATCATTTCTATCAGTTATTTATCTACAGTAAGGACCACCTACCGGTGACATCACTCAAAGTAGGTGGAGTCTCTAGAAACAGGAAGTAATCCTCTGACTGGATCAGGAGAGCGACTGCTGCCAAACGGTGACAATTGAGCAACTGATTTTGGGTATTTTGGGTGTTAACCTCTACAATTTTGCATGTGTTTAGTTTGTTTTGACCAAAGAACATCTGAATAACTACGCTAGTGTTATAAACACTCTAAACTAAACAAATTGTCTCATGCTAAATTGTAGGCGCTAAGCAAGCTAGTCCCTGGCAAAAGGATCGATTTTCTTTATAAAAAAATGCAAATCGTTCCCTTCCTTGAAGCATTTTTCTCTCTTAAACCTAGTCAACTAGTTTAACATTCCATTCACAAACAAGAGTGTCAGAATGGATTTAACTTCCTGCAGAAACTCAAACAAGTGCCTTTTATTCCCACGATGCTGAACTATTTCTTTAAAAATAAACACGCTCCTGTATATTCCAGCATTGACTTGGACCAAATAAAATGAGGCGTAAACAGAAGAGGAGTAAAAGACGACTGACAGCCTCCTAAAAGGATCAGTTTCTGTGTGACGTGAGTTCTATGTGTCTTCACCAGCCAGCACCTTGTCGTCATTCAGCAGTCGCTCTCTCTCTCCTGCTCTCTCCACCTCTAAGTCCATCCTCTCAGCGCACCATGGTATCCTGGCCAGCAGGGGGCGGTGCAGTCCATTGTAGACAGCTGTGCCCAGTAGAAGAACTAAGAAGCCCAGAACCTGCAGGCCTTGAAAACTCTCCCAACCCAGGGCTAGGCTCACCACCCAGATGACCAGCGTCCGCAGGCTGTCCAGCACCATGCGGGTGGTGGCGCTGATCTCTTTAGTGACGCTGATCCCGGCGAAGTTGAAGAAGGCGATGCTGACCGTGTTGCCCAGAAGAGCCAGAAGGATGAGTGGCTTGTGTCCAATCTGACAGAAGGCGTCCAGCGCGTCCTCCAGGACGTGGCGAGGACTGCTGCTGAAGTTGCCAACGTAGATGAAGTACATGGGGATGAGCAAGATCGACAGGACAACAAAACCAAATAACCCTATAAATAAACAAGAAACAATAGATTTAGGGTTTATATTCCACCAATGGTCTGTGACTTCAAACCTTCTGTGAAGTCCAGAGAGAACACTGGGTTCTCTGGATCCTCTCCTCACTGATAAACTGTCTGTTGTATTGATCAACATTTTACCAGAAGGTTCTAATGCAGTTGATCAGTTAAGTAAGCAGCTGATCGATAACTCATAGGTCATGTTTGACCCTTTAAAGGAAATAAACGAACACATTATCACCTGATAAAGCTGCAAACAGCTGCTTGTTTGCAGAGTTACAGAACATCTTTATCAGGTATTTGGAGTTTGGCTGCTTGCTGAATGTTATCTTTCACTTTCGTTTAGCTCTGCGCTTGCTTTCTAATATCGAGCTTCTAAGCTAGCTGCACTAAAATAATCAGTTTGTTGCAAACTTTATCTGCAGTAAATGTTTTATATCTTGATGAAACCTGAAACAGAGCGAATGAGAAGAGAGTGTGAGCTAACCACATTAGATAAGCTGCAGGCTGCAAAACTAACACAAGCAGAGTGAGGAGCTAAACTGCTCCCCAGTGTTGGTTCTAAAAGTAACACCGCAGGCTGAACGCGAAGAGCAGGATCGACTAAAAATTCATTCAAGTCTTTTGATGCCTAAGACACAAGTCGGGGTATTTTCCTTTTCCTCCATCTGCTGGTTTAGCAGGTTGTTTGTGACCTAAATAGTAAACTTATTGGAGCAGAAAGATTAGGAAGGCTGATGTTATATTGTCCTGTTGATGAGGTCGAATCCCCTCTCAGTGTTTATTTCCCTCTGTCTGGCTGCCCAACGCAGATACCCTCTGAAGATGGGTACCAGCTTCTCACGACGCTGAACAGGATCAAACGGGTTTCAAAAAGCACGAATAGATAAACTGTTTCATGCTCTTCAAAATTCCTGATTCAAACGTCCAGCTAGCAGGAGTTTTCTGTGCAGATATCACCTGCAGCCTCACGTGTTCACCAGATCTCCTAGATCTACTGAGCAGATGCTTTAAGTTGCCCTGTGGTCCAGGCTAGTACATAGAATGGCATATAAAAATACGTCTAAGATACAAACTTTCTGCCTCTGCTGCATTTTTGTGTAGTGGTAAAAAAAGGACAGACAGATACAGATGTCTATAGGCTACCTGAAGTGTGTCTTATCAGCTGAAAAACAATGATAAAGCGTCTTCACTTTGACCTTTGCCTTCCTCCTTATTGACTCGTTTTAACACTGAATATTCAGAAGTTTATTTGTCTCAGTTTTCTGTCAATTTATGGGTCACAAAGTCATTCAATATGAACATAACCACATGATGCATGTACAGTAGCTGTAGATGTACCTTCAGTTCCAACGGCCCGGAGAGGATGGACGTCATGTTTGTAGACAAACTTCTCCTCTAAAACCATCTGCACTGCAGCGATAATCTGAGCCATGATGATCAGAAGATCCCCTGCAGAGCCAAACAGTCTTTATTAGTTCCCTAACGAAACAAGTATTTCTTCTACTGTATAGATGTGTCTTTTTTTAATTTTGGGGAGTTTATTCTCAGAGAAAACGTTAAAATATCTTACCGGTGATGATGTCACTGAGCTTGTGGGAGTCGTCTTTGTGGCCGGTGAGGAAGTCGGCGAGTCCCACAATCACCAGACCCAGGATGGTGATGAATATGCCGACCCACTGACTGACTGATAACCGACGCCCCAAAAACGCCACAGACAGCAGACCGGTGAAGATGATGACGGCTCCGCGAAGCATCTGGAAGCTGGAGGCGCTCGTCATGTTCAGGGCTGGAAGGTGAAAGGATGATTATCAGACATCCTGATATTATCTGTCACCGCAAATGTTAGTTTTCATATTTATAATCTAGAGACAGATTTAAGGTTCTGCTCACTTACCAACATACATGATGGAAGTGGCCAACATGTCACACATTGCAGGAGGGAAGAACAGGAGCGGGTTGAAGCTCTGACCCGGGTTCATCTGTGGTTCTGGGCTTCGTCTGTCATAATGAAGCCAGATGTAGAAGACGGCGAGACAGCTGAACTCACCCAGGAACATCCCCACCGCCTGACAGCGACCACAACAAGAAGACAGCAAATTTAACTCTGATCTGATTAAAAAAAACTCAAATATGCTCGAATAGTGTTGGTTCAGGTTGTCACATTTTAAACAAAAGGTTCAGATGAAGTAACGGCATTTATACAAAGTTTCACTCTTCGAGAAAAAACAGCTGCTGGTTATTTTAAAGCCATATTTGATCCTGATGAATGAGGACTTGTTATTAATTTTCTGCTGACTGGAAAAAATAGAGCTACTTTCTTAGAGTACATTTAGTACTTCTTGATTCCTTTTACTCATCCCACCAGTACAGAACTGAATGAACTACAATCAATTTAAACCACAACATTGTAGGACAGTAACAAATCATTTTTGGATGATTTTCCAGCTGGCAGTTGACAAATGGGCAACAAAATGTATGATACATCTGTTAAAAGAACTTGAATAAATCAATATTATTTTATGAAGCCACAAAGGGTCACTGATAATTGTATAGAAGCTGCTGGCATTTACTTAAAAGTTTGTGGCAAATAAAAACTGTAAGAAAAATGTCTATTTCTTCCAATTCTTTAAAAAGATGATCCCAACCAGTAACAAAATGTTCTTTTAAACAGAACCTTGGTAGAAAAATATTGAGTTTTAAATACATTTTATTGAATTGGTATAAATAATTATGAAGTAAACGAAATAAAAATAGCTTTTAAACAGAACTATCGGAGGAAATAAGTTAAAACGGTTATAAATTAGTCCACTTTTGTGTGCTTTACATTCTAGAGGCACATTTCAATCAGATGGAAAGGCTCAATATTCAATTCTAACTTTGAGTATTTTGTTAAAAGTTCAAACAAAACCCCATTAAGAGGCGTTTCTTAGTGTACCTGTAAAAACGGGTGTGAGAAGTCATGCTCAGGGTCGTTGTGGCAGCCCTTTGCTGAGAACATGTCGGCCCATCTGTCACAAACACAGAAACGCAAATTTTAAACAAGAAACCTTAGTGAATTCTTTAATTCAGCTCAAGAAATGCAATAGTATAAACAACAAACTAACATTTTGAAAGAATCTGCACAACTCACTAAAAAGTTGTCATGAATAGATAATTTCTGCTTAAGTGTTTTTTTTCATTTATATCATTGCTCCTTTGCACGAGAGCAGTCCAGTGACTGAACAGTCAGACTGAAGGATGATGATGTCGTGTTTTACTTGTGTGGTTAGTTACAGAGTGCTTATGTATGCAGAAAATCTCAGGAAGAATGACTAACATCACATGAGGTTCTTGTCCTCATGTCAGCATGCTCGAGAAGCTTCCTTGAAATGCTTCAAACGTCTCAGCTCATCAAGGTACAGTGGAAACTTAAGAGTCCGCTGATCTAAATCTACGTCAACCATCTCTGTGGTCTGTGAGCTTTGAAATCATTCTCTTTACCCTGAAAGCAAATGCAGAAAAGAAAATATGCAATCTGCACCAAAACTGTCAACCTATAATCTCATCTGATACGAGGCAGCTCGGTAACAGGTGATGCATCATGTGACTGAAGTGAAACTTTACCTGTTTGTTGCAGCGTTCCTCACTGTTTGAGGAACATGACCTAGCCTGTTCTGTCTGACAAATTAGCAGCACACACACTGGGATTAGAAGCTAATGCTAGTTTTATTAGAGGAACGCAGCCACAAAGGGGAAAGAGAAGCGTGAGTCAGACAGATCGAGCTGACATCACAAAATATTAGAGAAGTTAAAACAGCTAGATGTCGTGTTTCATTAGAGCAAGTGCCATTATACCAATATTATATTAATGTTTTAGATGACTTGTCAATTATTAAATTAAATGGTTAATTTCCTGATAACGAGCTCAGTAGACACATGATGGTTTTGATAAACAAGCAGCATTCTCACACTCATTTAGAGCGATTCATTCAGTGCATCAGCAAATGTTTCTACTTTGGAAATAAAAAATGATTCCACACACTTCTCTCCTTGACCAGTTTTGTCCTATAAAATTCAGAACTGTCGTCTTTTGATGAGTCAGCAGGTTCAAACTAAATGCAGCTGAATGATTAACCCAAAGCCTGGAACACCACCTGCAGTTACTTTTTAAATGGATTATTCCTCTATTTTTTATCTTCACTTTTTTCTGTAATTTATCACTTTATCTAGTTTGAATAGATTGTATGCTGCAGACTTACACTCGCTTGTACAGTAATATACTTAAATATAACATAAATATATTATTTACTGGTAAGAATACACAACTTAATAAAAAATAAACACCATTACAGGGATATTAACATTGTCTTTAACAGGAATATCCCAAATAGTTCATGATTTTCTATTTTTGAGATTCTAAACCAACTGAAAATATATATTGTTTATAAGATTGTATATTATTTTAACAAAAAAGTGGTGATAAATAGTGTAATAACATTTATTTTTAATGTTTCTGCCAGTTTCATGACTAAGTAGTTATTAGCTGCAGCTTCATTTGTTAGCACAACAAAAAGTAAAACAGTTTCTTCACCCTGACAAAACGAAATTAAACATTAAAACAAAGCAGTTTGATGCAACACAGGTGATTCACACACCAATTAGCTTTAAATTAAACCAGGTGAGTCTGCATTTCCCCCACGAACCGATTCATAAGTGAATCAAAATATGATGTTTTGTCCTGAACTCCATCAGCTAACGCTAACAGCTAGCTAAAACACCGTTTAAACAACGTAAGAAACACGTAATAACACATAAAATAAAACATAATAAGCATCACATTCAACGCATTTAGCTGTTTTTCTTTGTAGGTTATTGATCCAGCGGGCAGTCACTAACTAATTATAAACACCTGACAGGGAAAAACGTCATTAAATCCACCCACTTAGCCGATAACGTGTTGATTGAGCCAGTTGTGAGCATAAGCCCCGCCAGGAACAGCTGGTATCGGGTCCAAGCCATGATGGAAAAGTGAAACAGACCAGGAAAAACCTTCCGAGATGTGTCCTCTGTTAGGTTAACCCGGGCTGTTCACTGGCACGCGTTTCCGCTGAGTTTTCTTTGACCGTGAACACCACATGACAGCTCAGTCAGCTGACAGCGGCCCTAACATCATGGTGCGTTCAGGAACATACGGAAATAAAAAAATGTCAATAATAGACTCATTGTATTAGTCATGGAAGTTTAGAATATCCAATTATGATTGAAATGAATACAAGATGGTATAAAAATATCACCTCTTACAACTAAACTGCTGTAATTAGCTCCAAATATAAAACAATATTTAATGTATCCTTGTTGCTCTGCATTTGACCCATGCTTTATTTTTTGTATTTTTTGGGGGAGATGCAGTGTGGGCTGCCAATTTGGGTGGCACCTAAGAGTCAGCTATGGATGCTACGTGTGTCTGCTGGAGCTGGGGATTGAACCACTAACCTTCTGATCAGTGGAGGACCATCATCTATCCAGGGACACTCCCCAGCTCCTTCTGGAGGATTCCCAGGCCAGAGAAGAAGCATTTTCCATCCAGAGTGTCTTTCTGGGGGCCTCCTTCCTGTTAAGTGACTGGAAGACCTCTAGAGAGGTTTTCTTGTTGCATTTATTTTTTTTTAAATTGGTTTAGGTTGTTGGTGTGATTCACAGGTAATTCACAATTCCATCTTTGAATGTAGGAAGTTTTTGTTACTTAAAAAAATACTTCTGTGAAAAGTTACAAAATGCAAATGATAATGCCAAAACATAATTTGGAGCATCTATGATGCCACTTTCAATCATGCAAGTAAATGTGAGTATTTATGTTTGAAGTTTCTGATGGACTATAACCTGCGAGGCATCGTGGTTCAACAGCAGGTGGAGTCAAAGACTAGAGAATCACAGAAGCTTTTAAAAGTGGGACCACAGTCCTGTCTCTCCTGTGTGGCCTCAAATGGCTTAAAATTAGAACACCAAATCTACTTTCCACGAGGACGGAGTTTTTTATTAGGTCAGTCTGTTGCTTTCAAAGAATGTAAAAAATGACACAACACATTAAAAAAACTGATTTCAAGTAGGATCTGAGGGCTTTGCTCTAATCATTCTCAAGGTGCTAGAATATGTCTTTTGGAATGCCCACAGAAAATAAATAAATAAAAACAAAATCCACTTTGATTGCAAAATTCAACCAGAAACTATTTTAATCCACCTGCAGAAAATTTGGATCTCACACAGAGTGCTATATTTGCTGCAGAGATATTTTCAGCTTTCACGCCTCTGGTGTTAGAGGGTGCTAAAAATGATTCTTGGTGATTTCTAGACAGTTGATGAGAACGAGAAGTCATGTGCTCTGTAACTCTCTGTGAAGTGTCTCATCTCTTCATTTCCTCAACCTCTTGGCTCCTTCTAAATAGCACATAACTGTCAGGCTCAAAGGCTGAAACAAATGCAAAAAGTAAAAGGAGATATTATTATTACTGCAGGGTGAGGATATATGGAGACAGAGGAAATCATGTGCTAGTCTTATGCATACATATGTGTTGTATTAAAATGGAACAGAATAAAATATTTTCTCTGAACCTGCCTATCCTGTACAGAATAAATTTAGTTGACTTATGTTAATTTTTACCCAAGATTCTAGTCAATAATTGGAGCTATAAGTGTAAAAACAAATGAATTAAACATGTCCTTGAAGAGGACATATAGAGCTGCCATGCAGAGAATACAAGTGCCCAGTCACATTATTATTTCATGTCAAACAGCATGAACATGTTTGATAGACAGCCAGCCTCTGGTGGTGAGGGGTCATGGGAAGGGAAAGGTGGTGGGAGAGCGTCTAATGTGAGGCCACTGAAATGTCACAAGGAAGGGTCAGCTGAGCAGAGAGAAGCATCATGGGAAAACAGCCGACTCTCTTGTTTTATTATAAACTGAGTCCAGCACATATTTATTACCACTAACATACCCCAAACCATATTTTTCATTGTGTGATCCTGATTATATACAACATAAGAGGGTTTTGCACTGGAAAGATTTCCAGCTATCAAATAGGCTGAGCAATTAAATTCATTAAAAAGCAGGGAATAAAGTCCCACCTGCTCACAATGGCTATATTTAAACATCAAACAGCCAATTAAAAACTACCTGAATCAACAGCACTGGGACAAACCTACCTGAAAGTCTATTTTTATTTTTTAGTCAGGAAAATGTCCAGGACAGAACCTAAAACCTATACTGCAGCCAGCCTCTAGGGGGTGTTTTGGTTTCTTTTGGCTTTAAAGGCACACTATGTAACTTTTTCATATTTTAAATCTTTTTCTTGAGCCAGTATGTGCTAATATGACCTTTTACAGGATTAATGAAAAGTCACTCAGCCCCATCTAGCTGTTATGCTAGAGCGGAGTGTTTTTAGCTCATGATTCCTGCATTTTTTTCATTCTCTCCCTGCTTGAACACAGCTGATTTCTTTGAATGAGTGATGAACCGCTACAGTAGAAAGCAGTGAAGGCTGAGGAGACATTTCAGCACAGCACAGACACAGCAAGACAAGTGCTACATCACACAACAGAGAGATATTATCTGCTACTGACATTTTTGCTAAATAAATCCCAACACGGTCAGAGTTAAAAAAAGAGCAGAGAAGTTTGAAAGAATAATCAATGTGCCATGATGTAAATATTAGGATTATATGCACCTTAACGCTGGCTCTAACTCACTGAAAAGCCATTTATCAGACCCACTGTTTGAATGCTGCACTGATCTCTAAGTCATCTCTAAACAGGACAGCAGCTGAGTGTGTCATCCTCATCCTGACTCAAATTAACGTTTTTATTCTTTAAAGATTGTGACCAAAGTTCAAAC
Organism: Callopanchax toddi; assembly: GCA_006937965.1. Lineage (NCBI taxonomy): Eukaryota > Metazoa > Chordata > Actinopteri > Cyprinodontiformes > Nothobranchiidae > Callopanchax > Callopanchax toddi. The sequence goes on along the minus strand of SSNR01000020.1, from coordinate 1,153,793 downwards.
CAATCTTCTGCTGGAGAGTTGATGGAGCAGATAAACGCTGCCTCCTCTGGAATTCATTCAAGACCTTCAAACAAAGCTCCCCCTATAAGAATGAACTGTAAATACCAGCTTGTGTGTGCATGCACAGCTGATGATGTGCAGGATGTAATGACATTGAAAGTAACACATCAGCAACTGATGTTTCCAACATGGAACATATTCTTGAAAAGTCTTTCACTTCCTTGAAAGACGGAATGGAAAGAACATTAGCTGGAAAATGTCAGATTGCTCCTGTGGGGCGCTGGGAGTAAAAGTCTATCTCTTCCACTGATCAAAACATAGATGATAAAATGTCACGAGAGTAGCCTGGAATACAACTGTTAGATGATCTAAACCAGGAATCCACAAGCTCCAGATGAGATTCAATGAAGGGAAAAAGAAGGGTACTGTTTAGACAGCTTTAGTTTTGTTAAAGTACTTTTAGGAGATTGATAGCTTTAACTATTTTAAATATTCCAGCTGCTTGTTGAATTTGAAATATTTTAACAACCCAGTTAACTTTAATGATATAACCTCAGTGGCCCTGAGATGGACTGGCGACCCGTTCACAATGTCCCCCGCCACTCGCCCCTTGACGGCTGGAGATAGGCACCAGCTCCCCTGCGACCCTCTGTGGAGGACGAAGCAGGTATAGATAATGTATGGATGGATTTAACCTCAGCCAGTGAAAGGAGCCCAGCTGTGTGAGGGGCCACCAGGGACATTATTCAGAAATTGCCTCTCATACATATAAAAACCTCTCATACACGCATATAAAAACTTCGCATACACACATATGAAAACCTCTCATACACACATATAAAAACCTCTCATACACGCATATGAAAACCTCTCATACACACATATAAAAACCTCTCATACACACATATGAAAACCTCTCATACACACATATGAAAACCTCTCATAAACACATATAAAAACTTCTCATACACACATATGAAAACCTCTCATACACGCATATGAAAACCTCTCATACACGCATATAAAAACTTCTCATACACACATATGAAAACCTCTCATACACACGATAAAACCTCTCATACACGCATATGAAAACCTCTCATACACACATATAAAAACCTCTCATACACACATATGAAAACCTCTCATACATACATATGAAAACCTCTCATACACACATATGAAAACCTCTCATAAACACATATAAAAACCTCTCATACACGCATATGAAAACCTCTCATACACACATATGAAAACCTCTCATACACGCATATAAAAACCTCTCATAAACACATATAAAAACCTCTCATACACACATATAAAAACCTCTCATACACACATAGGAAAACCTCTCATACACACATATATAAACCTCTCATACACACATATATAAACCTCTCATACACACATATATAAAGCTCTCATACACACATATATAAAGCTCTCATACACACATATATAAAGCTCTCATACACACATATATAAAGCTCTCATACACACGTATGAAAACCTCTCATACACACATAAAAACCTCTCATACACACATATATAAAGCTCTCATACACACATATATAAAGCTCTCATACACACACATATAAAGCTCTCATACACACATATATAAAGCTCTCATACACACATATATAAAGCTCTCATACACACATATATAAAGCTCTCATACACACATATATAAAGCTCTCATACACACGTATAAAAAGCTCTCATACACACATATAAAAACCTCTCATACACACATATATAAACCTCTCATACACACATATATAAAGCTCTCATACACACATATATAAAGCTCTCATACACACATATATAAAGCTCTCATACACATAAAGCTCTCATACACACATATATAAAGCTCTCATACACACATATATAAAGCTCTAAAGCTCTCATACACACATATAAAAACCTCTCATACACACATATAAAAACCTCTCATACACACATATATAAAGCTCTCATACACACATATATAAAGCTCTCATACACACATATATAAAGCTCTCATACACACATATATAAAGCTCTCATACACACATATATAAAGCTCTCATACACACATATATAAAGCTCTCATACACACATATAAAAACCTCTCATACACACATAAAAACCTCTCATACAGACATATATAAAGCTCTCATACTCACATATATAAAGCTCTCATACACACATATAAAACTCTCATACACACATATATAAAGCTCTCATACACACATATATAAAGCTCTCATACACACATATAAAAACCTCTCATACACACATATATAAAGCTCTCATACACACATATATAAAGCTCTCATACACACATATAAAAAGCTCCCATACACACATATATAAACCTCTCATACACACATATATAAAGCTCTCATACACACATATATAAAGCTCTCATACACACGTATAAAAAGCTCTCATACACACATATATAAAGCTCTCATACACACATATATAAAGCTCTCATACACACGTATAAAAACCTCTCATACACACATAAAAACCTCTCATACACACATATATAAAGTTCTCATACACACATATAAAAACCTCTCATACACACATATATAAAGCTCTCATACACACATATATAAAGCTCTCATACACACGTATAAAAAGCTCTCATACACACATATAAAAACCTCTCATACACACATATATAAAGCTCTCATACACACATATATAAAGCTCTCATACACACATATATAAAGCTCTCATACACACATATAAAAACCTCTCATACACACATATATAAAGCTCTCATACACACATATATAAAGCTCTCATACACACGTATAAAAAGCTCTCATACACACATATAAAAACCTCTCATACACACATATATAAACCTCTCATACACACATATATAAAGCTCTCATACACACATATATAACTGTCTCTTATACACAT